>CM029017.1:210093598-210161570 GCA_016801055.1 Panax notoginseng
TTTTTTTGCTTTCTTTGTATCCAAATTTATAAAAATAACTCTATGCAAACAGATAAATTAGACATAATAATTGAATTGGAAGAACAAAAAAAATTTATTCCAACAAATAAATAAATTATACTATCCAATTATTCGCTGAAACAAATTCTTTTTATTCTTCCGGTCCAATTTACCTGTTCGCACATAGAAATATTCATTTTATAATGGGTTCTTTCTTCAACCTCTGCTTTATTAGTTCTCTTTTATTTTATATTAAAATTTTGTTTAGTGTTCGCTAAGCTATGTTGATACATGTGACAAATCATAAATATAAAGAAGGGAACTATATATTACTCTTCTATTTTATTTATTACAGTATTACATTACAAACGAATTCAAACATAAATAAAATTAGTCTCAATTTTCTTTTATTTATTAGAGCACATCATTATGTTGATATCAAAATGGACCCATTCCATTTATAGTCTTCTTGGAATCAAAGTGAGCCCATCAGTGAGACTTGAGAGTTGCTGAATTAACCTGTCATCCTGTCCCTATAACAAGGGCACACAGTTTAGCATGGATATATCTTTGTGCATCTGTGTTATGATCTGACCTGAGTCCAACCAGACCTATAGTAAGGCTCATGACTCGGTACGTACTGCAGTGGACCAAATGACCCAAGTAATGCCCTGGAGACGTGGATTGAGCCTTATTCTGGACACTGATTTGGACCGGGTCGTTACAATGTGTTTGACCCTTCTCTTTACTACTAAAAAATAAAAATAAAAATAAAAACACTACAAACTTGGTTAAATTGACACGAAAAATTTACATACCTTGTATAGTTGCATATACAAGTAAAGAATACAGATAAGCTATATTTATGCACAATTTAACGGCGCTGTGACAATAAATAAAAGATAAGCCACCAGAGGCAATGTAATAATAGAATATCTTCCTCTCAATGATTTCTGAGTAAAAGTTGTTTCGATTTCCTCTTTATAAATCTTTGAAGATGATGGTGTACCTGGACTCCAAGATATCACAGCTTCGGGATCTTTCATATATGAGAACGATGGTGGCGGAGATCTCTAGTTTCTGAAATGATAGAACTCATGTAGCTGCTCTTGGAGTTTTCATGCCAAATCCATGCTTCACCTTCTCAACTCTGTCAAAATTCTTGTCATTAGTGCCTGAATTTATATTCAGAATGCGTTTACATAAATAATTAGTACCGTTCATATATCATCAATGTACATGCAATTCGATTCATCACAGAAGGTGAGAATGAGAAGTGATAATTTAAGTGAAAAACAAAAGTTTTAGGAACACTTATTTTATGCAAGAGGGGGCAAAATCACTGCCACATTTGTCTAGGTGATAGTTGTTAGGCAATTAAGTAAATGGTGAATAGTTAAACTAATTTGTTCTACCAATTTGGTTTAGCCGGACGACAGGTTAAATATTCTCGTGAAAGAGGTGGGTTGACCATGAATCTTTCTTGTTGGACATCTTCTTCCGAAACTACTAAGCCTTTGAGAATTGAACTAGCTCTTAAGGACCTGAACCAGTGGCGTTACTAGATTACTAATCTCATTTTGGCTTGACCTATTATAAACAGTGCATCATAACCTGATGTTAGTATTATTTATTCCACAGCTCAACATAACCATATTTCTCCTTTAGGGATGAACCTCGATGTCATGATCCTTGCCCCCTAATGACCCACACTCTAAACTGCTCCCTCTCACCCCGCAAACTCAATGTCTTAAATTTGAACCCGGTGATCCCTTGTGATAGGGAGTTAATTTGTACAACAACAATGAGCAATCATTTAAAGAACGAATAGAATGAACCATAAACAGAATTAAAGTCTTACGTTGGGGCAAGTTTGCCAAGGCTATGTATCTTTTCACCTGAGACTTCATCTAGGACTCTCCCTGACATCTCAATAATGTATGATCTATCTCTATCAGTTGGGAGCCCTCTCTTTCCAAGCAATTTAAGGTCTCTTTGATGAAGCTCCCTCCCATTTACAAGCACTCCGGTATTTCCACCAGCACAATCCTCTGGCATGGGATAATTAAGTTCTTTGATAAACGGCTGCCATAATAAAGAACCAAGTCTTAGTTTTTAACATTAATGAATATACAAGCTATCATTAATATGGATCAATATTTCTGCATCTGCGTAAGTAGATCTTACGGGAAGTATGCCAAGACAAGGTCCGCCCATCACACCCCAGAATCCAGCTCGGGAATCATACCTGGTGCAAATTGGGAGCAGAGAAAACCCTTAGTATTTGCAGTCAAGATGAAGAAATGTGTTAAGCGTAACCATTAAGTGAACAATTTAGATAGAATTTTTAAACAATCTTTGCTACACAAGAATAAGGGAACCTTCATGCATGAAAGCTGGAAAAAGTGGACGGACTCTCACAACTAAATTTGGATCTAATTAAGATCCAGTTATATAAATTATATTCAATGCAAAACTCAAGGGACACCCCTTCTAAGATTAGATTGAGGAAACTGACTTCAGAACATCTTTATGACCCACTTTCTGAGAAAAATATTAATACTCCACCAAGAGGCTCCTTGGCATTTCAAGATACTAGATAGAACATAAAGTTCTATGTTTTCCAAGAGGATTAACTTGTACAAAAATCCAAGTCAAAACACTAGATGGTACGTACCCAGACATTGTTTTTAGATAGAAGACAGTTTTATTAGAAGAGAAAGAAGATACAGAAATCCATAATGCAACGCAGCCCTCCAAACCCAATGTATATCTGAAACAGAAATCCCTCAAAGAGCAAACATATAAGCCGACAAAGATGCAAGGAAAAGTGTCTGTTGACATATGCCCTAACTAAATCTGTCATTCAGTCTACCCAATCTGGACAGTCTTACCGAAACATGAAATGAGACTAGCTTCATGATAATATTCTGTGAATAATTACATAGGATAACAAATCATAATAAATTCTGGACCATTTTCTCCAAAGAAGTACAAGACCAATTAGACGGTAAACTGTTATCTATCTTCACGTTCAAATAAGGAACTTGTAATACTAAAGATATGCATATCTCACACCTTTGCATTTACAGCTTGTGACAACTTCAATTACTTGATTAGCACCAAAATATAATACAGAGAATACTGATAGAACTTAAGCATGCATGTTTTGTGCAGAAAATATTTTTTCCTGGTGAACCTATTTTCAACTTTTTTTCAAATATATATGCTTACCAGTAATATCCAGGTTGGATTGTTCCAGCTAGCTTTTCAGCCTTCTTAACCAACTGATCTGGTATAGGATGCCCATTAACTGTAACATTAGCTCTTTCCTGCTCGATGTTCTGACTAGATCTAGATTTGTCTTTAAAGCTCTCCCTGATAATACCTGCAAAGAATGATGCACCCCCTTTATTGGCTCTCAGTTGATCTTCTTCTCTGCACACATCCGTTGAATCTACAGATGTTCCCGTGTTGAAGAACTCATTGGATGATATCTCCAACTCAGTGACCACTGCTGCATCTTTCATGGAGTTTTGCCTTGAGATAACCTTCTTTGGCATAACTCCCTCCTGCTCAGACTGACCACTGCTGTTTACATTTTCAAATCGCTTCACCGCATTATATTTATTAGAGTAATCAATGTGTTCTCGAAGCGGTGAACCTGGAGACGGACTGGTTTCCTTTGAAAGCTCGGCAGAATTGGATTCTTTTCTTGTAGTAATCAAAGTGTCTGAGCTATCCTCATTCACAGAAGTACAAAAAGATGCCGAATGACGGCTTCTCATCTCGGCAGACTGATTTGAGCTCAAACCCTGTCCTGTTGATGGTGAAGCTAGTTTTTATCCATCGACTGAAAATCATAACCTGAATTATCATAATCAACTGATGAAAAATCCTCGCTATTTGCATTGCTATGGTAATTTAAAGCACCATCTTTGGTCACCAAATTAGAGCTATCATCAACCTTTGCAGGAGTTTTCTTCACTTCTTCATACAGAGAACTAACAAGTTTATTGTCAGTAACCACTAAAAGGATGATTTTAGAGCATGATGCACATCTAATTTTCCTTCGACTTTTCACTGAACGCATAACTTTCTTAGGAAGTTGGAGCAACTCAAAACAATTGTAGCATGCAACAAATGGAGCACCACCAGCTATAGGGTGGCAACAACGTCCACCACTGGCTAACACCACCCTTGGAGGACGTTGACGATTGAAACCACCCACTTCAAAGTTCGGATCATTATTCCATCTAGTTTTGGATTGTGGATTGTGATAATTACGTCGAGGGAGGATAGTAAATCTTGGATCATATTCCTGTGAACTAGATACACCTGGATTTTCATGATGGTGAAACATTGGATTGTTCTGAACATCTGAAAACCTTTTATTATGGTAGACAGAAGGTGGAACAAGTGGAAAAACATGATGTTTGTTGTAGCAGTGTAAACAAGAGCAAGATGGTGGATGCAGATTTATATTATGTGAATTTGGTTCAAGCATATCGAAATTTGCCATATCCTTATTCATATACCGTCCGGAGAAGTATGGATGAGATGGATGTTGTTGTAAAGGATGAGCTACTTGGTAAGGAGGTTCCCGAAGTATTTGGGACCTAAGAGGATCCTCAGATCCTAGCACTTGATTTGGATTATGCATGGGAGGATGGAAGCTATGCATAGCCATTTCACGACTAGTCATGAATGGGGGTGGCGCAGCGTAATGATTGATATAAGAAGGTCCTCCCACATGTTTATGAGGAATTGAATATTGCATTGAGGCCCTTTTTTGCCCGAAAGAGCCATCAAGGAACCAATTCTCAGAACCACCATAAGGATCTTGATGAACAACCCTCCTATCTGGAACCTTTTCTTTAGGCTTGTCAGACATATGAGTCCTACTAAGTTGATCCTTCAACACATCCAACTTCCTTAAAAGATCAGCTCGTTCTTGTTCAAGGTACTCAATCTTCTTTAACACATCAAGGTCACTCCTATTCTTTAGCGGTTGAGCTGCTTCAACATAATCATAATTACATCCCAATTGGTAATTGGAAGGACCTTCTTCCGAGTACTTTGAATTTAAATACCTCACACCTCCAACATCGGCCCTTTGAGTGCTACAAAACCGTTCCGTTTCACTTTTCTCACCAGTTCTCCAATCCAATGTACGCGCTGACCTTCGTGACCTATTTGCATTACCAACTCGGAGATTCAAATCCCCAAATTCTTTACCTGTATCATCTATGTTCTCATCCATCTCCTCTTCATTCTCAACAACCCATTTATCCGTTTTAGCCATTAAACCATCCCTATATTTATCAGGCATCTCGCCCAAAATCTTCTTCCTCTCAAGCCTACCAGTAGAACTACCATTTGACCTGACATCGCTTACAGATCCATCACTCAAATTCATCATTCTTTTCTCCATGAATTCGAAATTCTCTGATGTGGAATGAAAATTCTCCAAAACCCCTCCAATTCTTTCTTCATCCACCTCAACATCATCATTCTTTGCTGGAAAAATTAGAACCGAAATAAAAAAATACCCATTTTACAAAACAAACCATAAAAGCCAAAAAAAAAAGAGTAACATACAGAGTATTTCCATCTTGTAACTGAAATTTGCCAATAAATAAAATCCCAACTTTGACCCAAAAAAAAAAACTAAAATTAAGCATAAATTAAGCACAAACATAGCTTTAAATGAACAACCTTATGTAAACACTGTTTCTTTATACATTTTCTTGGATACCAGACACAAATTAACACAGGAAGAGATAAAATTCATGAAATTGATTAGAGGGTACCTCGAAGAACAGCACCACACTGATGTACAGAGTAATCTGTGAGCTCTGGAAGCAAATTTTCGCACTTTGGGCAACGAACAAAACGAACTTGTCCAGGTTCAGACATTGAAGAGCACTGCTAAACAATCTTCAAGAAAACCAATTATTCTCTGCCGTAATACTTTGTAAAGAACGAATTTTATGTAGTAAGGGAAATTTAAGGAAAAAATCGGAGAATCCAATAAAGATTAAAATGGTATTCTACTTGTACAACGTATGACTCACAGAACCTGAGGAAAAACTATGCTTTTGATTGGAGGAAGAGAAAGTTCTGAAAATATCCGACTTTTCTGCATCGACAAGCTTTTACATGCTGCAGAAATGTCAAAAGAAACAGACAGAAAGAGATTGCGGTGGGAATGGGATAGACCGATAGAGAAAAGAAAAGGGTTGTTTTGTTTTGTTTCGTTTCATTTAAATATAAATAAGGGGTATTTTCTTCAACAATACACTTGTCGCTATTTTTATACGGAGTAATTAACTAGGGTCAAATTAAGTTTAAATGAGATTCGTGTACCAAAATATAAGTCGTTATTAAAAATTTATGAATGATTAAGACTAAGAAGATTAAAAGTCGTAGTTGATTTTTCTTTCTCTATTTAAGTTGGAATTGTTCATTTCACTTTCATGTTATTGGTTATCTAAAATGGGGTCATGATTTGGATGAATATTGAATCCACTTATATTATTTTTTGATAATTATATTTGAATATTTATCAAAGGTCGTTGTGAGATTACCACGAGGTCAACCATTATATATATAGAAAAAAATCGACTCATAACAAATACTAGTTATAACTTTATTTGGTTAAATTTATTTTTAACCGTTAATAAGAGAAATGGACCGTCAGTTTAAAAAATAAAAAGTGTCATTCGTTATTAATAGTAACATATGAATTAAATATTTTAAATCTAGATCATTAAATCTATTATGAATGATCAACGATATATTTATCCAAATAATATTATAACTACGGAAGAATATATGTACATAACTGTGTAGTACACAGTCGGTTATGGTGACCGTTTTTTGAGTTATAATCAACGATTTCACCCGTCGTCATAGCTATTATTGGTTACGACAACGCGGATGATTCGTAGTCATAGCCCAAAATATTTGTCGTCATAACCCGACTGTGTAATACACATTTGTATATATACATATAACCCTTATAACTAACACGTGTTATATACACAGCTGTGTATTAAATTGTTGCGCATAGCCGACTGTGTACTACACAGTTATGTACATACATTTTTTTCTATATATATATATATATATATATATATATATATATATATATATATATATATATATACGGTCCCTTTTTCCAGCGAATCGACTATAGCGACGGTTTTTTTCGTCGCTATAGCATACAAAGTCGACGACATAGCTATAACGACGGTTCGAACCGTCACTATAGCTCAAAAAATCGTCGTTATAGTCGGTTCGATTTTAGTTCACCATTTAAGGTTTGCTGGAGAAAGGGACCGTATATACATATATATAGAGAGAGCACTAATCTAAAACATACTTCTTAAATAACATACCTCTTTTAAATAACATACATTTATTAAAACTATGTCGTTTTGATGATTCTTTTAAAAAATAAAATAATATTAAAAGAGAGTGATCCAACTTACTTTTATTTTATTTATAAAAATATCACCCGCGACCCCATTTATTTTTAAAATAATTATCAAAACGTCATAGTTTTAATAAAGGTATGTTATTTAAGAGAAGTATGCTATTTAAAAAGTATGTTTTAGATTCATTTCAACAATTTAAATCGTCCTTGTGCTTTTCCGTCCAAATTAATTAGAATAAATTTGAACCGTTATTGTACTCTTTTGTCCAAATTTAAATTAAATTTTATCTTATTATTATAGATATATACATATATTTATATATATGTCGGTTATTCGGACTTTACGTGAGTAAGAAATACTCCCTCTGTTCCTAAAAGATTGTAGTTTTAGAAGAAAAAATTTGTTTCAAAAAATTTGTCGTTTACAACTTTCAAGGAGAATAAATTATTTACTTTCCTATATTACCCCTACCTTCTCTCATTGTCCCAAGAAATTCTCTTCCTTATATTAATAGTTTTCAACTTCCCATAAAGGGGTAGTAATGAAATTTCAAATAAATTTTACTTGATAAATGATACTTTTTTAATCCATGTACCAAAACCTTAAACGACAATCGTTTAGGAACGGAGGTAGTACATTTAGTATTTGTCTAAAAGTTGAGTAGGTCTAATGTTTTCGATGCATAAAAATGTTGACATTGTGGAACCAATAGTTGGTCAACACACAGTATCCGGCTTGCATTTAATTTGACAATAAATTTAACCAACAAACTAAGTAGAGACAAATATCCAGCTTGCATTTAATTTGACTTTTCTTTTTAACTTAAATTCTATTTTATATTGATATTTTTGTTAATGCAATGCTTATGATTAGTAAGAACTATAATAGAATATTACGTATTACATATTTTTGTAAAAAAGTTACCATTAATATTTATTTATATATGTGATGTAAGACCCCAACTTATTAACGAATACAATCAAATTTTCTCTAAATATTATTGTGAATAATAAGGGGTTAATTTGATATAATACTTTGGTTATGGGTGAAATGTGCAAATTTTGCAAAATAAGTATTTATTTTGTCGGGGAATATTCGTTTGGTCGTGGATTATTCTTGTTGTCGGGGAATATTCGTACGACGGCGCAGCCTTGTGTGGGCCCCATAACGGAAAGCGATTGGATGAAGAAAACGACAAGTATAAGTTATTTATAAATAACGGCGTAGTTGTTACCATTAATACTGTTGGAATACCGGTGGTTAAAATACAGTAGTACACGGTATTGCACCAATTATTGATTCTTACGTAAGAAGACACTACTCAATAATTGTTACAGTAGTTATTGTTCAATATTTTATTTTATTGATTCAATAATCGTTGCGTTGATATTTTATATTATTGTTGTTTCAATAATTGTCACTGCACAGTATTTTTCTTTATCAGATCATTAATTCATATTATTTGAATAATATTATTAGATAACATTATTGGCAATGTCGATAAAGTTCTGTCTAACGAGATGTTTGGTCATCTAATTGCGCGCCAGTAAGGAGAAATCCTTATTGGAAAGCCCCCTCTTTCCTGGGAACGGCCTGGTTGTCATAAATGTGATTCTATAATATTATTTGTGAATAATTAATTATTGATTCATATGATAAGGAAATATTTATTTTATGTGGATATAAATGAGGGATATATTTTTGTGGTTAAAAATGAAGGAGTTAATGTTGAGGTTTTTATCAGTATTTTTGTCAGAATTGAGGTATTAAAAATTAAGATTTTTGAGATATTTTACGGGGGTTATAATTTTTAATCCGACCGTTGGATCGTGGTAATTTTTGGATATGTTATACATATATAAGTTGAGTATATGTCCACAAATTTTGAACCGTTAAAAATGAACGTATGATTTATTATGAATTTTACGAGATGACTGGTTCAGAAATTGTTGAATTTTCGGAGTTTATCATTTTGATGGAAAATTCTAGAATTGGTGGGCCCCACTCTTGGTTGGTGAAGAAATGTGCTGAGATTTTTATTCAAATGTGGTGGGTGGGAATAATAGCAGGTAAAGCCATCAGGTTGCAGGTTAAGTCTGCTTCGGCGTGCTAACATTTTCCTATAAATAGAGGGCTAAGTTAGAATTAAAAATAACACCAGAAACAAGTTTTCTCTTTTTCTCTCTCTAGATTATTGAGTGTATTTTGTGAGTATTTAGATACTTTGAGAGTTTCTATTCATCAGAGTAAGTTTCTTTCAGCCTTATACTGGTATTCCGACCAGAAGTACTGATATTTTGAGGTAAGGGATATTATTTTCTTCTTAATGATATTATTTTCTTCAATATCATTATGCTAAAATATTGATATGAGATTTTATCAAATTTAGAACTTTTTACGTCGGGATTACTATTCACGTATACGGCACTATTCACGAATACGGCACTATTCACCGAAAAATAAAATTTTCTCTTTTTGTCCAAGATGTCTATTATGGTTACTATCTTTGATTGTATCCATATTTTGATCTTTATTTTTGAATTCTACTTCACAATTGATTATTATGAAGTATTATTGATCTTGGATAAACTGTTATACGAAT
This sequence comes from Panax notoginseng, assembly GCA_016801055.1. Lineage (NCBI taxonomy): Eukaryota > Viridiplantae > Streptophyta > Magnoliopsida > Apiales > Araliaceae > Panax > Panax notoginseng. The sequence goes on from CM029017.1 coordinate 210,103,643, forward strand.
CCCTAATATTTATCCTCCTGTCTCACTGGATTCGTTCTCTTTAAGATATTTTTCATCATCCTCAGTCCTAAATGATGATATTACTGAATATCTTTGGCCTGTAGTACAAAGATGTATGATTACTTGATGAATATCTTTGGCCTGTAGTGCAAAGATGAACAGGTGTTGAGATGAACATGACTGACAGGTGATACAAATGAATATCTTTGGCCTGTAGTGCAAAGATGAATATTTGGATAAAGATGATTATTAATTGATATTACAGGGATAAAATATTGATGATGGACTTTTAAATCTTAGAAGATAGTAGAATTCTTTCTCTACTTGACTCTTTTAATGGTTTGTCGTTTCCGCTGCAGTTGTTGATCTAAAACTTGTTGTCGATTATATTCTATCAGATTTTTCCCTGTTGAAGACTAACGATAATTTGTTGTATATTATCTTAGTCATAATATTCTTTACTGGGCTAGTTGAGCTCACCCTTTTTTCTTTTTGTTCCATTTTTTCTTCTCAGGAGGTGAGAACATAGCAGGATCTAGTCGGGGTATGGAGTGATGGTTCTAGAAAGATGTTTTAGCAGTCCTCACTATTTCTGTAAAATAGTGTTTGAATAATTGTAATGAGGATTTATTTGAGTGTGGATATTGTCAAGAAGGCAATATTTGTATTTAAACTCACAGTATGTGTTGTCGTATTTTGCACGATAATTGTATTATTGAAGTTGTAGTTTGCTTTCTGTACCATGTATTTGGCGACTCAGAATGGGTGTTGTATACCTATTTTGGGGGCGTCACATGTGACGCCCCCAAAATTAGGTATACATCACCCATCTTGGGTCGCCAGATACATGGTACAGAAATCAAATATAACTTACTAATACAACTGTCGTGTACAATACGACAAAACATAACTGTGAGTTTAAATACAAATATTATCTTCTAGAGAGTATCCATACTCAAAAGGAGTCCTCATTACAATTATTATCACACTATTACATAGAATAGTGAGGACTACTAATGCTATCATCTGGTCCATCACTCCGTTTTCTGACTCGTCCCAGCTATATTCTCATTTCCTGAATAGAACCGTGAAACAAAGGGTGAGCTCAACTAGCCCAGCAAGAAATATTATGACTAAGATAATACAAAATAAATTATCATTAGTCTTCAACAATGTTAAACTGATAAAATACAATAGACATCAAGTTTAACTGCAGCGGATCAAACAATCCATTAAAAGAGTCAAGTAGAGAATAAAATTTACTATCTTTTATGATTTAAAAGGTTTTTCATGACTTTTATCGTTGGGACTCAACTTAATAAATAATCCACATCATCGAATCACCCAAGCACTACGGCCAATGATATTCTTTAGTATCACGACCACGAATTATCCATGCACTACTGCTAAAGATAATCATGTTTTCATCAACGGTCCTGATCATGCCATAAAATAATTTATCTCTGCATTACGGCCAAAGAGAATTCATAGCCACAATCATACCAAAAACTGTCCATCAATGCACTACGGGCCAATGATGACTTTTTTCACATCATTTGTAATATTACGGTCATGATTACACCGATTAATCCCTAGTCATAATCATACCAAGTCCATCTATGCATTACAGGTCATAGATGACTTTCAACAAAATATAAACATGAGGATGATGACAATGATATAAGAATTCAATAAAACAAGTTCAAAAATTAATTTATCCAGGAATTAACAACGTCCAAATTGTCAATATGATACTGCTTTGTGGAGTAAAATTTAAGAATTCTTAGAAGAATATTTTCATGAAAAGATACTAGATGAAGCGCAAATATCAAAGATATTCCACTAATTTCATGGAGTATAGAAGTCAAAGTTTTAACCAACTGAGTATAATAAAGAATGTAATAACAAAAGAAATCACCATGCATGCGATAGACCGCACAAACAGGTTATTCCAACATAATAATAAATAATGGAACCAGGTCCGGCGTAAAACGCACAGACAGGATATTCCAACAGAATAATAATAAAGACGGAACCAGGTCCAGTGTAAAACACACAGACATGATGTTCCAACAGAATAATAATAAAGACGGAACCAGGTCCGGTGTAAAACACACTGACAGGATGTTCCAACAGAATAATAGAAGAATGCCACCAAGTATAGGGTAGACCGCGTATACAGGTTATTCCAACAGAATAATAAATAATGGAATAACAGAAGTTCTCTTCATGAATACAAAAGAAATAATACCCCTTACGGGTACAACAAATAATATCCCTTGCCTTTGAAAGAAGAGTATTTCGACTGTTAGGGCGAGAATATACTCGAAAAAAACTTGTACTACGCTCAAAGTTTTCTTAAACTCATAAAGAAATACGCTCAAGTATATAGAAGAAGAACTCTCTCTATAGTTTCTCTATCTAGAGTTTCAGTGATTTCGTAAGAAATAATGAAGGAATGAGCTTCTATTTATAGGAAAATGGAATGCATAGTAACTAATTTATGAACGGTCCAGATTGATTTATTTTAATCTGACGGTTCATATTTAAAGAAAAATCTTTTAAATAAAATATAATATATTCTATTTATAGAATAACTTTAATAAAGTATTCTGTTTTATATAAAAAGATATAATATGAATAAAACAAAACTTCATTATCGCTAAATAATTCATATTATTAATTGACAATAATTGAATCAAACTAAGTGACTAATCACGTAAGTCTCAATAATCAATACCGTATGTTACTATGCAACCGCACGTATTACTGTACTTTTATTACCGAGTAGTTCAACAGTATCAACGGTAAAACTTCTGCAGTTATTTTTAATAAAATATTTTTGTCGTTTTCTCAATTCGACAATAATTCCGTTGTGGGGTCTACCAATAATTGTGTCGTCGTACGAATATTCTCCGACAAAAATAATATTCTCCAGCCAATCGAATATAATACAACAACCTGCATACTTTGTAAAATTTATAAATACTACCCACAACTATAACATTATCTCAAATTCACACCATAATATTTAAAAAAAATATTTTTAAAAAATTAAATATTTATTCATAAAATCTGGAGTTTCACAATGTAATTAATAATCAAAAAGTCGAATATAAACTTTCACAATATATATTATTTTTCATTTATAAATTGTTAGAAGATTTTAAGGGGTTATTTGTTTACATCTGAACGAGTCTGAATCTGACCGTTAAACCGTTAGTTTTATAATTTTTAAACTCTGAATGTGTCTAAATGATTCATACATAAAACTGTGATTGAATCAATAAGTAATAGTATTGAACGATATTTTTACCTACCTACTATCGTAGACAATTAAAAATTACATTTAATATTTTTTTTTTTTACTGTTGTAAACAAATTTTGTTATGTACTCCACCTAAAAGATTGTTCACAAGTTTATATTTAATTTTTCTTGAATAATTTTGTTTATTTATAATTACATAATAAATTTGTTCATGATAGTCCAGAAGGTTAAAATTGAGAAATACGCGTATTCAGATATTTTAGACAGACAATTATCAAACACATTATTTTATTTTATATTTAGACATTCTACTTCATTCAGCTCATTTAGATTCTCTTATTCAGATATTTTCTTTTAGTTTTATTAAACAACACTTGAGTACACCCAATTTGAATTGGGCTATGATAACAAGTTCACTGTGGTCAGAATTGGTCAATTTTGAGACCTGGTTTGTCCATTATTTCATTCAAGACCTTATCCAAATTCTAGAGAATCAGATGGGCCAAGCCGAACACTGTTTTTTATTCTTTAGGATACATCGTTACCATATTTTCCTTCCATAACTTTGCCATTATTAATCCAGATGACGAGCCTGATTCCAATAACATTAAAATGTTGATGTTCTTAACTCATATCAAACTTCTATGAATTTAAGAAGATACTTATTTTGTAAACCAATTTATGTTGATTTAAATATCCATTTATGTGTTATTTATTGAATCGATAAATTATCAATAATAATCAGAGTATGACAATCATAGTATTTTAGAATTTATGAATTCACTTTGATGTGAGACTCCAAAATTCTTAACATTCTTTTTTAAAATTTAATTTAATGTTATTTTGGATGAATTTTCCATTTATATTTATGCACTAAAATTTTTATTTATTAGTTTCTATAATCGGTATTGTTAAATGTAAATACAATTTCAAGTTTATTTATTCGATCTGCGATTCTAAGTTATTTGAGAATTACTAATATTTTCTTCAAATTTAACGACATTTTCAATGAAATTTTCATTTAGATTCCCGCGCTAAAATTTGTGTTTTTATTAATTTCTCTAATGCAAATAATTTTTATGTGAAAGTACAAAAAAATTTAATTAAAACACGTTCAAAATGTCTAAAAATAAAATCACATTAGATTAAGAAAAGATCGTGAGCAGTGCACAATAATTACTATATATTATATTTATCAAAGATTGTATAAGCAATGTAGGCATTCCAAATCGTAACACAATTATTTCAAATCCCAATTTTCTTCTTATGTTTTTCTTTCTTCTCTCCTTCAAGCTTCTTCTTCTTGTCCACAGTTTTGCTAAAATATTTAATAAAAGAGCCAACCTTTTTCGACAAGCTCTCCTCGGACGGCAAATTCACCGGCCGGAATTCTCCCGATGATGGTGCAGCATCAGTTCTTGAGGATCCAAAAAATGGAAAAGCCATTGTATGCCTATCAATTTGATTACCAATTGCAACCACTTCATAAAGATCGTACAATGGGCTTTCTTTACCCCCTTTTGGCATATCTTCATCCTCTTCCTTTTGATCCATATGGGCTGCTAGCTGCTGTTGATTTTTTCCTACTAGTTTTCTCAAACCAGATTATATATACTAGACATTTTCTTTACAAAGTTGGCAAACTATAGGTTTTATATATACGAAAAATTTCTCCAACAAATAAAAAAACGAATCAAAGACGAACCGGGTTATAGAGATGGAACGACGGTTTTTTATGTTATAACGACAGAAAAATTCGTCACTATAGCCGATTCGTTTTTTGGCTCATTTTTTTTTGATTCGCGGGACAAGCTCTCTATATAGGGGAATATGGAGGTATACAGTCGTGTAACTTTAAAAGTTATACGGTCTACGATCGTAGAGTGAAATTTAAAAGTTACACGGTCTACGATCGTAGAGTGATTTCACTCTACGATCGTAGAGTAGTTACTCTACGATTTGTGAATTCACTCTACGATCGTGGACTACTCTACGATCGTAGAGTGAATTCACTCTACTATCTGGGGACTACTCTACGATCGTAGAGTAAAATCACTCTATGATCGTAGACCGTGTAACTTTTAAAGTTACACGGATGTGTATCTCCATTTTTACCATATATATATATATATATATATATATATATATATATATATATACACACCGGATCCGGTCCGGGAGTCCGGATTTTCTTAAAATCCGGACCTTTTTTTTTTTTTTTTTTTTTTGCCTTTTTTTTTCAAAACAACTAAAAAAAATATTTAATATTTTATGGAACTGAAATTTTTTCATAATATAATGTTTTGGGTGTGTTTTGAATACCTATACCAAAAAGTGGTGGTACAGTCTGCACAGACTGTACCACCATATTTTGTTATACGTACCCAAATCACGCCCAAAACACTTTATTATGAAAAAATTTCAATTCCATAAATTTTTTTTTTTTTTTTTAGTTGTTTCAAAAAAAAAAAAAAGCAAAAAAAAAATAAAAAATAAAGGTCCGGATTTTATAGAGTCCGGGATCCCGGACTGGATCCGGACTCTATATATATATATATATATATATATATATATATATATATATATATATATATATATAAGATGGCCATTAAAAAATTGTAACACCTTTTAAATAGGGGAATGGGAAGTCAAAACAAATAAATAAGTACCACACCACCACCACCAGAAAAATTAAAATGTGCATATGGGTAAAATCTCTTTTCATAAATGTTAATTTATATATTATGTTAATTTGATGTTTTAACCAAATGTTATTCATGAAACATTCTGTTATGCTAATAAGATTTTATAACATTTTGTTATGCTAATAATATTTAAAAATCTATATGTACTTATTATTTTTGATAAGATGGGTTTAGATTTAACCACATCATTTATGAGGTAAATAAGTTGAAACAAAGAGACACAATAACTTCAATTTCTTTTTCTTTTCCCTTTTACTCAACTTTGATGTGTTATACTCTTTCAAAGTCTAAACAAGGGCTTGTTACTGCTTCCCCTTTCTATAAGCCTTTGGCCCAGTAACAAGACTAGAAGACCAGTATGGATGCATACCTACTTAAATATGGAGTATCATAGATTACTTCCACTAGGTATATAGTAATTTATATTCTATTTTCCAAAACAATAACAATTGCAATGTTATAATTAGGGGAGAGCAGATCCTCTCTCTCTATTTTTCCTGTCTCCCTTGTGTCGCCCACTTAAATTTTGACATCTGGTCTCTTATTTAATTTTAGAGTTAATTGATGCTAAGTAAGATACGAGGTGTCAAACATGTGAGTTGAAGACACAAGAGGGACAGAAAAAATAGGGACAGAGGATGTACTGTCTAACCATGGAACTAATTTTGTGGTCTATATTTATCAAAAGTGTTGTCCAACCAACTCCCACTAATCCATAAAAACATATTTTAGTATATTGGATGTCTTCATCCTAAAACTATTTTTGAAATAAAACATAGAAAATGTTATTATAAAATATTACAAGACCAAGGTATGATGTTGTATGCCCCCCCCCCCACGCCACCCCACCCCACCCCAAATATCCACTTTGGCTAAATGTTGTCTCATTCTCCCTTATATATCCAAGTAGTGGAAGTCCATTATCTCACTTATTATATATGTGTGTGTGTGTGAGAGAGAGAGAGAAATTAATCCCCATTATAGGTGAGTCAGTTTTGAGAATGTAGATAATTGACAGAGAGAAAAGCTATGAATTTATATGTACCATTTGAAGTAGTTTTGACAATGTAGGAATAAACAGACACTGAGTTACCACTGAAAATGGTCAAACTACAATTCTTATAGTAACTAGTTCAATCAAAAGCAGTACTAAAGTAGCACTTGACAACATTGTTGCATAGTATCTGCAACACTGTGTTATTATTGGGTCCGACGCATCGAGGAGTTTTGAATTGGCTTACAGAGCCACCCAATCCTACAAAATGATCAAGAATCTCATGAAAAGTTCCCCTCCTCAAGACTCGGAGCTCGAGTGGTCCTATGGCATTGACCTTTCGGGAGCTCGTATAGCCTGCATCCACAAATGATTTGTCCAAACAATTGCAGCATTCCTTCAGAACCTCGTCATTTGCTTCGCCATTTATTTCCCAGAAGATGACATAATGACCGGGATCTGTGGATAAATCGACACGGCTTGTGAAATCCACAACTTCAAGTTTTTCTGCAGCTAGCAGTTTGGCTGCTGCTGCTTCAACCGATAGTTGTAAATCTTTCTCCGTGTTCTTATCAATGTTGATGGTGAGCAGAAGATTTCTCCTACAAACAAATTGGAGTTCCGGGGTCGAGTTGTGAAATCCCATAACCTTAACCACATCTCCTAATCTATACCTGTACAGACCTGCAAAGAAACAGTAGTTTGTTCAATATATTCACCTTATCCTAGATTGTCTTTCACCCATACAACTCTGTCCTTCCCATTATTGATGCCTTTATTGAATTACTGACTTCCTACTTCATCAATGCACCGGCACCGTTCAACGCACAAACGCAACCAGAAAACATGCACTTCCTCATTGAGGCACAAATAATTATTAGTTTCACTGCAACTCTTTCAAAATAAACTTCAAGGCCAGTATATAAATGATTTTCAATAACTTAATTCTACTGAAAATCCTTAAATAATACATAAAGATGGAGAAACATGCAGAGAAATATTTCATAAAAGAAGAAGTAATACTATTATTCATATAAACATGAAATAAAAAAGAGAATATCTTGCAGTATATTCATAAGTTGTTGTGTATGCATGTAGAACCATGGAGCATGACAAGTAGTAAGCACCCATACATAATACAGATAAACAAAGAAACAGGCTGACATATTTTCTTTCTTCGTTTATTATATATATATATACATACAGAATGGAAAAACTTTTATTTCTAGTAGTACTCCATAATTCTTGTATAGGTAACATAAAAGATGATATCAACTCCAATTGGATTCTTTTATCGAGTATCTCATATTCAGAAGTCAACCAATTAAGTGTGAACTAGTGAATTCTTGGAAGGAGTGAGAATCTGAATTAGGATAATAGTTGTTCACCCAATAGCAAGCACTGGTTATAAAGAGCATCTTTTCATCCTATTTAATTGATGCTAGCACTTAAAAGGGACCAAGTTCAAATAACAACAGGTTCAGTGGATTAATTAATTGTTGGATATATATATATATATATATATATATATATATATATATATATATATATATATATATATATATATATATATATAATGAACTATGGGTTATGGGTAAAAGATGCATCAAGATTGTAACTTTTTATATGTTTTAGTTTAGGGAGTAAACAATTATGCAAAAGCAGGGGTATTAATTATTTAAAGTGCATTTCCACTATACAAAATCATGTGTACCTGCGAAATTGGTGACAATGATCTCGTATTCTTCGCCAACCTTGACTTCAGTCATACTCACTGGCTTGGGCTCTAAAAAGTGGAAAGTGGAATCATTTTTATCTTGAACCAGGAAGTCCAGATTCTCCCTCAGGGGTATAAATTCGAAATACCCAATATTAGGAAGCACAGCAAAAGTTGCCGATTCCGGGGGCAATTTCGGGTTAACATTTGCCCCAATCCACCCTTCAGAAGACCCATAATCAGCACTCAGTAGCGGTAGGTCCGCTGCATAGTGCCTCAATTTTTTTAAATAAGGTTCCATTGACCCTGTCATGATACCATATATGTACTTAGCATTGGGAAATAGCTCTGGTATTAATCCATACCAATTACTTAACCCACAACACTTTTCGTAAACCATGTCAGCCAAATCAGGATTAGGCTTGAGCAGTTTTGCCATAGCTGTTCGGATGGATGGAACAGTAACTCGACTGCTCAAGACTCCTTCTCGGATATCAGTACAGAGTTCTTCACAGACTTGTTCAAAAATCTTGAAGGCATAAACAATGCTGTGGGCAAATGTAGAGGACACAACTTGTATGTCATCCCGGAAAATAAGTCCACATAGGAGATGGCAGTACAAGGACTGGTGGTAATCAGGACCAAATATCACTTCATCCGGGCTACAACTCAAGGCATGCATTACCTTCATTGTTTTCTTGAATTGTGAACTACGAAACACATTTGTAGTAGCCGTTCCTGCTGGCAGTCCCCCTTTCGTTTTGAACTGCTTGCTGCTATAGATAAACTGCAAGGCCTTTCCATTTCGGATAGGAAATTCTCTGCAGAAAGGACATCCTTCACATCAGCTGATAGATAACTAAAATAAATACAAATAATAACTGGCCAAGTTAACCAAACTGAATAACCTCTCGTAAAAAGAAAGAACCGTTTACTAATGAAAATGCAAAAGCCTGGACAGTATTGCCCAATCAACTTGAGCTTTGAAATATCAGTTGTCACTAGAAAATTCAAGATTCAGATGCGAAACAAATCAATAAGACAAAGAATAATTTCTTTTTGAAAAAAGTGATTCAGAGTGAGGTCGCGCTTGAAGTTCTGAGAAATCATTTAATTGTTCAAGAATTCAAGTACTCTCTAATGCCAAAACCAAGCAAAATGAATTTGTAAACAAAAATATAGTGATAATACCTTTTTTAGCAAATAGGAAGTTTGAGAATTACCTGTTTCTAAAGGCAAAAGATGTCTTAAATATCTGCATAGTGGACTCCACTAATTTATCATTGAAAGGTACAAACTTGGGCTTACCCAGAGTAGTGCCAGAACTGCAAGAAATAATTGATTAAATTTCCAGTAAAAAAAAATACCCTTTACAATCAGTAAAATGAGACTTGAAAGACTGCAGTAAGTACCTTAATGAGATGGTTTTGATGGGCTTTCCGGTGAGAATTGGGGAAACATCACCATCCACGATCCTTTGAATGTAAGGTTCCAAATCACCGTGAGTGGCAAGAGGCACACATTCTGCAAAACTCTCGGGATCAGTTTTTCCATCAAGACCCCATTTCTGTAAATACTCTGTTCTACCATTTTCTTCCAATATTTTCCTTAAGGTATCCTTTTGAACCCTCCCGGCATCCTTCGTCAGAGCCTCAAATTCTTCGATGAATTCTTTGGGGTCAAAAATATTCTCCATAGTTTCCAACATTGAACAACTTAATAAATCCAAATGAATCGGATAAGTTCGGAAAAAATGCAGAAAAGACCAAAAGCAGCAACTTTGTCCTTAGTTCTATACTTCTACCTGCTTTAACTATAAAAAACAAGGATCATAAACACCTTTTGTTGACCAAAAAATGACGGAAAACTAAAGCAAATCCTATCGAATAGCGAAGCAAATGGAAATTACATACAATTGCAAAACATCCTTTTTATAATTAAAGCTGAAACAATAATTTATACACAAAGTCGCACTTGCAAAGCTAAAAAAAAAGAAGTTGATTTTTCAATGCAGAATCATAAACAGAAATTCATGAAAAAAATGATAAGAAATTACTAAAGCTGATACATTCCCAATTATTTTTGAAGACCGCAAGTGTTTTTTTGTTGGTAGTCAACCATATAAAAAATGAGTAATATTATTATTTTCCGATAAAAGAAATTCAAAAAGTAGTGGAAAATGAAAATCTCAGATTCAAGGAATTTAGAGTAAATACTAGTAAAAGGGAAAAAAATATCAAGAATCCAACTGAAAAGTGAAAGCAACATAGTGGATATATATATATATATATATATATATATATATATATATATATATATATATATATATATATATATACACGGTCCGTCTCTAAAGCGAACCTTAAAGAGCGAACCAAAGACGAACCGTCGTCTTTGATGTTTATGGTGACGGTTTGATCCGTCGCCATAGCCATGTAGTCTTTGGCGACGGGTCGAACCGTCGCCATAGACACCAAAGACGACGGTTCGTCTTTAGTTCGTTTTTTAAAGTTCGCTTTAGAGACTCTCCGTATATATATAAACTTATAATCAAATTGCAAAAATAAATATCAAGACTAGTACTTAGTACAATAACAACATATACCATAGGGGCACTACAAATAATATTCAACGAACCAACTAAATGATCAGAACTCTCTCTCCTTTATAAACTAAAACTAACTTGTGAAATGAAGAAAACTAGAAGATTATAATGCTTTATACGACATAGACACATTATTGATCAAAAACCAAATATATCTATTTATAGGAGTATTTATCAAAAACCAAATAATTATATATAAGGACCAATTAATTATAATTATATAATTATTTATAGGAGTATTATTTAGACCGGTCGGCAGCGTTTGTGGGTTCGGCGGCGTGTGCGAGTTCAAACCAAATCTTGACTATGTCTTCTTCTTTCCACAAAAGTGGGGTGCCCCTTGAGGCTCAAATTCAAAAGCAACTTTATTGTATATAAGCACATTTAATATTTAGTTCTTAACCGTGGTATTTAGCTTTCCACAAATATTTATTATTATTTTCGAGAGTAATTTTTGGGAGTTAATTTCTCATTCATTACTCCATAAATTTAAGCATTTAAATACTTAATTTTAATTTACTCGTGGAGTAGAACACATTGATATGTAAATTTATTTCAAATAATTAATGAAACCCATTTCAATTTTTGCTCAAATTCTAGCATCAAATACAATGAATTGGTCAATCATAAAACAATTACTTTTCTAAATTTATACTTTTCCTTCTGGGTTTATAAAATTATATGCATTTAAAAGTGAGAACACGAGAATCATACCTATTATAAAGGTAGAATAACTAATAATAGTATCACAAACCGAAAGAGATTATAAACAAAACTTTTAAATTTCAAAAAAAGAAGAAGAAAAGCATGAAGTATCAAAAAGATGCAATGAAATACTGTATAATTATTTAATCCAGAACTCAAATTCCTGGAATTAACTCGATCAAAAGCAGAGGGAGGTCTTTTTTCAGCTAAACAGTAAACACAGTTTGTACAGTAAATAAACAGCAGTAAACAGAGTCTAATAGCTAAATACATGCGTACATATATATATATATATGTATATACTTTTAGAGAGAGAATTTGAGAGTTTACAATGGAGAAGAAGATGTAGCTTTCTGCGAGTTTTTCTATAAAACAGTTGAAGAAGCTGCTGCTGCTCTGGATCTCTAATTAACGCTATAAAGAGGGATTGAATTTGATTTTTGAGCTCGATGGTGGTGGTGGTGGTGGTGGTGGTGGTGATGATGATGATGATGCAGGACTCAGTTAAACCAAAGAGGATGAGACAAGACTTGAGGCTTTCCCTCTGCCTCTCCCTATATATGACTATTATCTCTACATAGACTTTTAGAGGGAGAAACTGTAGACTTTTAGAGAGAGAAAGTGTGTGTATTGCTGTTTCTCTCTCTTCCTGTTGTTTGGGTTGGTAATAATAGTGATTGAAGATTCTTTATTTCTCGTTACTCTGCATTTATATATATATATATATATATATATATATATATATATATATATTGGTACGAGTTGCGGAAATTATAGAGTCAAGTAGTGAACTGAAAACGCCGTCCATTGTGTGAGTTTCCATATTTGGACATTGTACATGGACACAATTACGTAGTAGGTACTTTGACTAAAGTACGGGCAAGTCATTACTTGAAGATACCAAGTTTGTCCATCGTGATTTGATATAATTACGAGTTACCCGCCTTAATTTATCCAACAAAATTATATATTCACAAAAAAAAATTATATTTCTACATCATTTTTTTATATTTCCACGTATAAGGGCCCATATATTAACTTATTTGACTAATATACGAGTCAAATGTGTGAAAATATTAAAAAGTGACGTGTTAATATCAGTTTTCTTCCATAAATAACAATATTTTATCTGACCTAACTATTTAGGTAAAAAAGTTTGTGGAACAATTATTTTTATTTATAAAAATATTAATTTTAGTTATCAATAATTTTATTTACATATATATATATATATATATATATATATATATATATATATATATATATATATATTTCCAATTTAGTGGCTAGCTAGGATTAAATTTGTTGGAAGGAAATAAATAGCAAGTCTATATATTTTTTGATCTGCAAATTTTTATTTAATAAAAACCCAAAACTAATTGTGACAAATGCATAAGGAGTGTACAAGGCCACATTTAGAATTTGATACATTAAGAATAATTGCAAATAAACTTCTTATAATTCCTTTTTAGAGAAAAGGTCTTCAATTAATATTCAACCTCTTACTTAATTTCTTCTTCTCTGACCTTCCCAATTAGCCCCATTTCTCTGCCTGCTTCCAGAGCGTTTGCAATTTTTGATTGTTAATTTGCCCTTGTTACTAAATTTTCCACTCTTTCAGACCCTTTACAACCAACCGAATATCAAATTTCATATAATTTCACTATCTGAACAGATATTCAAAATTAATACTGTCTGAATAACCAAAAACTAAAAACCAAATTATACTATTCGGTTATTCGGTATGTAACTGAAATGAACTTATTTATACTAAATAAAAAGTTCATTTAAAATTTCACACTAGAGTTTTCAAACGATATTCAATCACAATCCACAATCATAATAATTCATAAACTAATTTAATAATTTCAAATTAACAATACATAAATACGTAACCACGTACCAAAGTTAAAATCTTTTTTTAAAAATATTTAATTCGATTATTTGAGCATCCAAATAGCATAATTTTAAAACCAAACCCGAATATCGAATAAATAAATGGTTTATAACCGCGCGAATTAAGAAAAATAACCGAATAACCAAAATTATTCAGTTCAAAAAAATTAGTTCGATTCTATAATTTGATTTTTATCCTTTTTTTGCTCAACCCTACCTAATTAAGGCCTTCATGCATATACCTCCATCTTTTCACACTTTTATTTATTTTATTTTATTTTTTCCTTTGTTTCCCATTGTTTTTTCTATATACATAAGGACTAAAAATATATTGACCTAGACTTTTAAATCAAAATTTAAGTTTAAAAATATATTTCAAGTTGAAATATGTAAACTTAATGTTTTTAAAATTAAATAAATTACATCAATTTAAATTTAAGAATATCTATTGTTTATTGTGAAAAGATTTGAATTTTATATTTCGAAACAAAAAGAGGATATAAAAGAGTTATAAATATTTAAAATACAATATACTAAAACCAAATATGATAGACGACTAATAGTGTTAGAAGCAGTTAACCGACGTTACATGGACCAACTTTTCTATGCGAACATGATAATTGGATATGAGTGCATTATAATTTTACTTATTTATATTTTGATCTTCAATTGAGATAAAAATATAAATAAGTGAAAATGTAAAACAATCATGTCTAATTTTAATGCCCAATTATTATGTCCTCATAGAATTTTTCTACATGAATTGTACATTGTCTCTAAATCTATTCCTGTTGGTATAGATAGATATGATTCTCTCTCCTTTGATGTTAAAATTAATTTCTACGTTTTCTAATGAAACTTTGTCCTACTTTTAACTTAACTTTTAAATATATCAATATTTGTAAATTAAATTTAATTTTTGATAATTTTTCTATTTAAAAGTTTAATTTTATACTCCTTCTATTCTAATATTAGAGATACATTTGTAAAACGACGACTTTTAAGAATAATTTTATGTTCTCAAATATTGTATGAGTATTTGTTAGAAATTCAAATGTGGTGGTTTGATATTGAAAGTTATAGTAAAAAAGAGCCGCTTTATAGTTTTAAAATAGAATAATCTCTCTCTAATTTTGGAACGAATTAAAAAATATATTTTCTAATTTTAGAACAGAGAGAATATTTATAAAAAAAATAGTGAAAAACTTATTTACAATAAATATTATATGCATCAAAAATTAAGTTCAACTCAAACCAAACCCTAATTTTTGAACAAAGGGTATATACCAAACCCTAATTTTTTGTTATGTTCATGCTTTTTTTTTTATAAAAAAAAATATTATAACTAAGGTCCATGTGATTGGTTTGGTCTATCGATCTTATCAAATGACTTATTTTTTTATGTATCCCCTAGATTTTCACTACTGTATATGGCCTTAATCTAGTATTGGTTGGTATAGTAGATCGTGTTTTGGTTCCTCCTATGAATGTTACTAGAATTATGTGCACACTACACGTGACAAATTGTTTCACATTTGCATTCATTTATAATTTTGATTATTGTACATATGTAATTTAATTTTTCTTGAAGGTCGGTGCATGGAATGGGCGATTGGAGACATTATTTCACGTGATATATATATATATATATATATATATATATATATATATATATATATATATATATATAGTTTGGTTTTGGTGTATATTCTTTTATATTTATATACCCTGCTAACCATCTTTAGCAACGAACTGGGCGACGGTTTAGTCGGTCGCTATAGAACAAATAAATGACTTATATATTATGACGACAATTCGATGCGTCGCTAAAAATTAAGACGACAGTTATCTGATATACGTGACGGACCGAACTGTCGCTAAAGGTGGTCAGCCACTACATGTTGTAGCGGCCCGAATAACAATGTCTAGCGACTTTTATTTTAATAATAAGGCCTCACCTGGTCAAATCTTGTTTAAATAGGTCTTACTCTGTCAGATTTTATTAAAAAATAATATTATTTTTAAATATATCAACCGCTACAATATGTAGCGACTAGGCCTTAATTGTTATTATTTTTAAACTTCTACCGTCACAACCTGTAGCGGCTAACCAATCTGTATTAATTTATTACTCCCTCCGTCCCAAATTAACTGCTCAGTTTTGACTTTTTAAAGTCAAATTGACCATTTTTAAAATTAATCTTTTTACTATTTTTACTAAAATATAGGTGAAGAGATTATAACCAAAAGAAAGTATATACAATTTATTACTAATCATAATTTTTATAATTTTAGAAATATATTTATATATGCTTAATTATTAATTCTAAAAATAGTCAATTTGACTTAAAAAAATTAAAACTGAGCAGTTAATTTGGGACGGAAGGAGTATTAAGCAAGATGTTTTCAATAAGTAAACTTTCAATAACTTTTATGTTATTATGTTTTCCCTTCCTTCATTTTTATATTCAGCTTGTGACATTTGTCCAACGTTTCTTGCATGTCATTTAATATTCGTAGAATTTTGACAAACACGTACATGCCTGGGGCAGTTATCTAATTAAGAACGTAACTATCCAAACAATGTACCAATTTTGTCTCTTGTTGTATTATTTCTTAATTCGATATAATGGTATATATGTCTAGCTAACAAATAATTGCAGCCAAAATATGTCTAGTAAATAAGTATATAAAAGAATTCATTGTGTCTAATCAGTTAAATATATATGTTTTTATTGGAAAATATGCATTAATTTAATTCTAAGCTTAATTATTGTGTCATTGAATTGAATCTCAATCGTCAATTTTTTATTATCAAAATTTGAAATTATGAGAGAGCACATATTCATAATATTGTTAAAATAATTAAGATACTCTTATATATCTAGAATAATAAAATTATCAAATTTGTTTTATATATCAGTTATGTTTCATGTCTTACAATTAAGAAATGAAACCCCAACAAACAGACAGTTATCTGAATATCATCTATAAATACATACTTCCTCCATTCTATAATAACTGTCGGTTTAGCTTGATGCACATGAATTAATAAAGTCATTTAGTGCTATCATTTATTAATTAAAATTGGTGTGAAATTTCATCACTACCCCTTTATAGGAAGTTGAAAACTATTAATACAAGGGAAAAAATTTCTTAGGACAATGAGAGAAGGTAGGGGTGATATAAGAAAGTAAATAATTTATTCTCCTAGAAAGTTGTAAACGACAAATAAATTGGAAAAAAAAATTTCTTCTAAAACGACAATTATTATGGGATGGAGGTAGTAACATTTATTTTTTTTACACACTCTTATTTTTAGACTTCCAATCTCTATTGTTGTTATTGATTTGACCATCGGATCGGAGACGGATTCAGAGGCAAAATCTCTGCCTATATATTTCAGGTATTTCGAAACACACAAATCTAGCTACCAAACAAATCTGTATTCAAAACGTGCTCCCAACTGGACGAAATTAGAAGAGGCAAAAATATTGTTGAAGAATAGAACATACATTGCCTAATTTTAGATATTTTTTGTTATTCTTGATTATTTGTCGTTTGTGGTTATTGTTAACGCCAAGATCTTCTGCCACGTCCCAATCACGTAAGACGCTCTGATCCTGCACAGTTCAACAAGTCAACACCAAAAGCTTGACGGCCTGACCGTCGGGGGATAGCTCCGGCGTGAGAGTCAGTACAGGCGATCACAAGGTTAACAATGGAGGAAAAATGATGAATAGTGTCTGAGTGTGTATCAAAATGATAATGTTGTGTGTAGTGTTATGTTACCTCTTTTCCTTTTGTTATCTTTTCCCCATACGTTCCCCAGACCCGGTTTACTGTGCCACCCACTACCTCCTGACACCTCCTCCCATCCCCGGTCCTCTCAGCCGAAAGTGTGTAGCTTATTTTCCTACCTGCTACCACTGTTATCTCCCGCCGGCAATCGGAGTCCCATCCTCATTAATGCCATGCAGACAGGTGGCAGACGTAACAGTCAACTACTGCTTTTGTGATGATTATCGGTCAAAGATAAGATAAGTAATACCTTACGTAATGGATCAACCCCGTGACTAAGCCCAATATTATAGTCAAGTAACGAGGCCCAAGTTGTTTGACCCGATATGGTAAAGGTGATATAATTCAGAAGACAAGCCCATCCGGCCTGGCCTAATAGGAAAAGTATTCTGGCCCAACATTGCCCCCCAGTCTTTTATTAAACAGGATGTTTAGTGGAAGACTGACTGTAAATAGCGCGAGTCCACAGGACGAAAGGGCCCATTAAGCGCCGGCCCACCTTGGATAACCCACCAAAGCCAAAATCGGACGTTACCCTTTCCTCTCCCACATCATTATCCCCAATTAATGCGCCGCCCTCGGCTCTCGTACAAATTTTGAAAAAATCACTCGCTATAAAAGCCGCTGCCCATTCTCCTTGGAGGGTTCCTTGCTATTTCGAATTCATACGAGCCTATTGTCTTTTCCTCCTCAAATTTCTTTATTTTCTCTGCAAATTCTCAACAATGGCATCCCAGAACCCCGATACAAGCTCTCCCCTTCGTGTCACCCCCATCTCCACCGTGACCCCTCACTCAAATCCTGACAAAGAGGTTCCGGGCTCAAACCCCCAAATCGGTGCCGTGAGTAAGGAAGCTCCGCCCATGGAATCACTTCCCAACCCATCTGATTTTTTCCAAAATGAGGAAGACTTTCCTCATGCCAACACCCCTTCCACCGTCAATGAAGCTGAGCTCTGCAACATTAGAGCTCGCTATCAAATACCGGATACCCACAGGGTACGGATAGCGGCCCCCCACGAAAGGATGTACCAGCGTCCCGACGGCTGGATCGCCGTTCCGGCAACTTTTCTGGAGAAGGGGGTGAGGTTCCCCCTTCACGCCTTCCTGATCACCCTCCTAGGGTTTGTTGGGGTGGGGTTCGCCCAATTGGTGCCGAACTCGTACATCCATATACTGGCTTACATAGCCTTTTGCTACGAGATAGGAGTTCCTCCTGCTGTGGATTCCTTCTTTACCCTCTTCTCGGTGGGGAAATCTCGGGAGAAAGGCTTCAAGGTGCTAAGTAAGATAGCCCCTAAGCCCAATGCCAGAATCGAGAAGCGGTCTCTAATGGACACTCCTTCGAGCAACCGAGGATGGCATAATAAATGGTTCTTCGTCAACGGGCCCGAAATCTCCTCTGTCCCTGACTGGACCACTTCTGATCGCGTCTCTGCAGACTTCGGAGATATATCCGAGGAGCGTATAAGAGAAATGACGCGCATCATAGAGAAGATACCCCAGAAGGAGTGGAGCTTCGGCCTCTTGGGCAAACAAGCCTGGTTGTATGACCACAAGTTGTCTCTCATTAAGCCGACTTCGATCGATCGGAAGGACTTGGATAGGTACCTTTCTGGCAAGCCTTCATCCCCTTCCACCGAAGTTCCTCAAGAAGAGTTTCCAGCCTCGGAGGCCCAGGATGCAGAAGTCTTCCGCAGATCAGAGCCTGCTGAGGAGCCTAGCCGACCTTGACAGAAGAAGAGGGCGGTTCGGAAAGTCCGGTCAAATCCTCAAGGAACTCAATCAACTTCTACAGCGAGTTTGATTGACTTGCCTGCGTCCGAGCGAATGCAAGCTCTCCGGATTAAGAAGAGGAAGACCAACGTAACTCCTCTGTCTGTCGATGAGCTTCGAGTTCCTCGTCCTGCTGCAGTTGAGCCTCCCCCCGTCATTCCCGTGGAGATCCACGTTTCAGAAGATGAGCTCGAAAACCTGAACGAGTCTCCTCTTCTGTCTCGTAAAAGGAAGCAGCCTTCCGAGGATCAACCAGCACCGCCCTCCGAACCATCAGTGCCTTCTCCGCCGAGACCCTCTTCCTCCGCCTCCCGGCGAGAAGCTGCATCTTCTCCTACTGTATTGCCGAATTTTAACGAGAACTTTCCCTTTCAGCTGTTCGACTCCTTTGTTCGGGAGACCGATGACCATCGGTTCGGAAACAGCTCGATCAGGGATTTGATCGAAGAGGGAATGAGTTACCAGGCTAAGGTGAGTTGGTTCAATTAAAATATTTAGGAATCATCTGTTTCTTCTACTATCTCATTTTAAATGTCTGCAGGCAAATGCTGTCTTCGGGAGACTTCTTCCCCGATATAGAGAGTCTGAAGCCGAAGAAGATGCGGCCAGGCGAGAGATGGCTACTATGACTTCTACTCTGGAGAGGGAGAGAAGGGCTCATGGTATCACTATCTTCAATAAAGAATGCCTTCAGAAGGACTTAAATAAGTTGAAAGAACAGCTGGAGACATCCGAGGCCACCCACCAGCTGACCGTTACTACGAACATAGACCTGGTTCGTCGGAATGAGGTTCTTGTTGGGAAGAACGAGACGATGGTGAAGACCAATAAGAGCTTGGCTATACAAGTACACGACCTTGAGGCCAGGGATCTGAGACATCTGAAGGAGCGGGCAAAACTCGAAGAGGAGCTCCGCGAACTTCGGGCTCTGAGAGACTTGGGTCCTCCTCTTACCGGAGATCTTCGGAGGGAAATTCAACAAGAATACCGGGAGTCTGCCGAGTTGAGCGAGGAGGTCATCCAAATGTTCTCGGATGGGTATGACGAATGCCGAAGCAAAGACAAGGCAAGACTCGTCGCTGCCAAGGTTGACCCGACCATCCTGGACTCTTCGGAAGGCGAAGCCGACCCGTAAAGATGATTCTCTTTTCCCTTAGCTGTTAGGATTTCTGTAAAGCCTCTATTTTGTAAACAGCATTATGTAAATAAAATATCAGCATTATTCTTTATGACTTCGGTGTATTTACTGTTTACCAACACTTCAAGCTCCTTTGCGGATTTAACTTAAACTGTTAATTAACAACTAGGCAAGTCGTATAACAGATAAGATGAAATCAAAGAACGGGGTATTCCGAACTCAACACTTAGAAAAATTTATGCAATAATAACAAAGTAAAAGAATACTTATTCGTTACCAAAGTGTGAGGTATATGCCGTGATGGGCCGGACGAAGTCTGAATGACGACGCTTGCCTACCCCGAAGGGCCTGACAAGGTCTTTAGGATCGCCTGCCGATGAGGCTACCATCGAATGGTCAGCGACTCCACCCAAACCTCCTTACACCGATGACGTTCGCCTACCACGAAGGGCCTGACAAAGCCATAAGGACTACCTGCCGATGAGGCTACCATCGAATGGTCAGCGAGTCCACCCAAACCTCCTTACACCGATGACGTTCGCCTACCACGAAGGGCCTGACGAAGCCATAAGGACCACCTGCCGATGAGGCTACCATCGAATGGTCAGCGAGTCCACCCAAACCTCCTTACACCGATGACGTTCGCCTACCACGAAGGGCCTGACGAAGCCATAAGGACCACCTGCCGATGAGGCTACCATCGAATGGTCAACGAGTCCACCCAAACCTCCTTACTCCGATGACGTTCGCCTACCACGAAGGGCCTGACGAAGCCATAAGGACCACCTGCCGATGAGGCTACCATCGAATGGTCAACGAGTCCACCCAAACCTCCTTACTCTACTGTGACCTTAGGATAAATGTGAAGATCAGTTGTGAAAAAAGTGACTTTTTATTGATGATGAACGGTTATGTACAGACTCCCAGTGGACTGACTTAGTTTCTATTGAAAGTACTTTCGGAGCCTGCCTGCGTGCCACGTGTTCTTAATTTCGGATCCATCCATAGCTTTCAGTCGATACGTCCCGGGCTTTGGTACTTCGGCCACTTCATACGGTCCTTCCCAGTTCGGCATCAACTTCCCGGTGTTCTGAGGCGTAGATGCTTCGGCCTCTCTGAGAACGAGGTCTCCCACCTCAAATCTTCGGAGCTTTACCCCTTTGTTGTAATGCTTGGCAACTCTCCTTTGGTAGGCTACAAGTTTAATCAAAGCCACTTCTCTGACTTCTTCCAACAGGTCCAAGTTGGCCTTTAGTCCTTCGTCATTGTAGATTTCCCTGAACTGACTAACTCGAAGACTTGGAGATCCGATCTCAACTGGGACCAGGGCATCAGTGCCGTAGGCCAGTCTGAAAGGCGAGTCTCCTGTTGTTGTCCTCGGTGTAGTCCTGTAAGCCCACAATACGCTGAACAGCTCCTCCGGCCATCTTCCTTTGGCTTCGTCCAATCTGCGCTTGATCCCGTTTAGAAGTGTTCTGTTAGTCACCTCGACCTGCCCATTTGACTGTGGATGAGCCACTGAAGTCTTCCTGTGCTGGACTCCCAGTTCCTTCAAAAAGCCTTCAAATTTTGATCCCACAAACTGGCGTCCGTTGTCTGATATCACCACTTGAGGGATCCCGAAGCGAAACACTACGGATTCTTTCATAAATTTCAGACACTCCTGTTCCGTTATCAACCGAAGTGGTTTCGCCTCGACCCATTTGGTCATATAATCGATGGCGACGATGACGAAACTAACCTGCCCTTTAGCCTTCGGTAACGGACCCAATATATCAACCCCCCAGACAGCGAAGGGTATAGGAGATAGAATCGAATATAGCTCTTCCGGTGGCTGATGTGGGATCGGACTGTTGAGCTGGCACTTCTCGCATTTCTTGACGTATTCAGTTGCTTCCTTGAAGATCGTTGGCCAGTAGTATCCTTGCCGGAGAACTTTGTATGCCAGCGACTTGACAGCCATATGGTCGCCGCAGATGCCCTCGTGAACCTCCCGAAGAGCATAATCAGCTTCGGATGGAGTCAAACACTTTAGCAGCGGAGACGAGAAGGCCCTTCGGAATAGATCCCCATCTATCAGAACGAAATTAGCACTCTTGTACTTGATTTTCTTGGCTAGCATCTGATCTGAAGGTAGAACGCCGTCTGCTAAATATTCCAGGTATGGGGTCAGCCAACAGTTGGTTCGATCAACACACATTACCGATTCATGATGAACACTAGGATGTTGCAGAATTTCCAAGTATACTGATCCATCAAAAACGTTAACATCCGTAGTGGCTAATTTGGAGAGTGCATCGGCGATGGAATTGCCATCACGTTCGACCCCCTGGAATTCGTAGAACTGGAAATACTGAAGCCGTTCTTTCAATTCCGCCAAGTACTTAATCATTCGATGACCTCGGGCTTCATATTCCCCGGAGACTTGTTTAACGACTAACTGAGAGTCGCTAAAGATAACTATTCTTTGCACTTCAAGACTCTTAGCTAGTCGTAAACCCGCCAACACTGCTTCGTACTCTGCCTCGTTGTTCGTTGCTTTAAACTGAAATCTGATGGCCTGTTGCACCTTGAATCCCTCCGGACTAGTCAGAATAATCCCTGCTCCGCTGACGTCTACGGTAGAGGACCCATCTGCATACAGCGTCCACGAACCCTGTTTCTGCTGAAGAGCCGCCACTATGCTGTCAGGTCCTCCAGCTTCTGCTACATCCTCATCAGCTTCAGAAAACGAACACTCGACCACAAAATCAGCCAAGGCCTGCCCCTTGATGGCAGTTCGAGGATGATATTCAACGAAGAACTGAGATAGCTCCATCGTCCACGCAGCTAATCTCCCCGATACCTCAGGTTTGCCCATAATTTTCTTCAACGGCTGATCTGTGTATATTATTACCAACCTACCCTGGAAGTATTGCCTAAGCTTTCTACTAGCAGTTATTAAAGTAAAAGCAAACTTTTCAATATTTGGGTACCTTGTTTCGGCATCCCGAAGGACATGGCTTATATAATAAACCGGGTGCTGCTTACCCCCAACCTCGCGCACCAAAACTGCTCCTACTGCCAACGAACTAGCTGCTAAGTACAAATATAAGGGCTCAGCAGGAGCGGGCTTCACCAACAGAGGCGCCGAAGATAAGTAGGACTTGATGCTCTGGAAGGCGTCTTCGCATTCCGAAGTCCATTGGAACGTCTTGGCATTCTTCGGCCCTTTCAACGTGTCAAAAAATGGCAAACACCTTTCTGCCGATTTGGACATAAACCTCCTCAAAGCTGCAATCCTTCCAGTCAGACGCTGAACGTCTTTAAACGACTGAGGAGTCTTCATGTCCAAAATCGCTTTAATCTTTTCTAGATTGGCTTCAATTCCCCTCTGACTGACCAGGTAACCCAGAAATTTGCCAGCCCCTAATCCGAAGGTGCACTTGGTAGGATTCAGTCGCAAATTGTGGTGACGGACTGTCTGAAAGCATTCCTCCAGGTCATCCAGATGTTTGTGCACCAATATGCTTTTAACGATCATGTCATCCACATATACCTCCATATTTTTGCCCAACTGACGCCTGAAGACAAAGTTCATCATCCTCTGGTAAATGGCTCCGGCGTTGATGAGGCCGAAGGTCATTTTCTTGTAGGTGTATACCGACCGATGCGTAATAAATGCCGTCTTCGGTATATCCTCTTTACACATGGAGATTTGATGATAACCAGAGAATGCATCCATGAAGCTTAACAAGGCATACCCCGAAGTTGCATCGATGAGCTGGTCAATATGGGGTAATGGATAGAAGTCTTTCGGACAAGCTTTATTCAGATCTGTGTAGTCAATGCAGACCCGCCATTTCCCGTTCTGCTTCTGGACCAGTACCACGTTTGCCATCCATTGCGGATAATCGATCTCGAAGATGAAGTCAGCAGCCAGCAGCTTCGCAATCTCTTCATCGATGATCCTCTGGCGCTCGGGCGCGAAGATCCTCCTCTTTTGCCGAACCGGCTTCTTCGACGGATCTACCTCTAGCCGATGCTCAGCAATATCCCTGCTCACTCCCGGCATGTCCTGGGGCTCCCAGGCGAAGATGTCAACATAGCACTGTAGGAGTTCAATGAGGTTCTTTCTGAGAGGTTCTGGTAGACGTGAACCTATTTTCACTGTCTTGTTAGCTTTGCCCGGGACGAGTTCAATCTCCTCTGTCTCTTCGGCTGGCACGACCAATGGTTCTGAGCTGCTTTCCGTGAAAGGCTCAATCTCTATCGCCATGGCCTGTTTTTGCTTCGATACTCCTACTCCCGAAGTGATCACGGCATTTCTATAACACCTTCTGGCCAGATCCAGATCTCCTTTTACCTCCCCAACACCATGAGCCGTAGGAAATTTAATTTTGAAATGAGGGATAG
Source organism: Panax notoginseng (assembly GCA_016801055.1). NCBI lineage: Eukaryota > Viridiplantae > Streptophyta > Magnoliopsida > Apiales > Araliaceae > Panax > Panax notoginseng. Next base: position 210,128,642 of record CM029017.1, read on the forward strand.
AGGTTATAGCTTGTAAAGCAATCAAAGTGGGTCTCCCCAAAATAGCATTATAAGCAGAATCTACATTCACTATGTAAAATTTGCAAGTGATTTCTACCTGTTGGGGGGCTGTTCCGAAGATAACTGGCAGCTCAATGGTTCCAGCCACTTTGACCGGATCGTTACTGAAGCCGTATAAAGGGGCCTCCTGCCCGATCTCCATCTTCTGCCCATCAAGATGCATCCTCTGATAAGCATGAGCATATAGGATATCCACAGAAGACCCGTTGTCGATCATCATGCGTTTCATGTCCACCGAACCCACTTGTGCTGTCACGACCAATGATCCCTCATGTGGTTCGATGGTTTCCGAAGGGTAATCCTCATCGGTAAAGGAAATTACATTACCCGGGAAGGGTCTGTCAGGCTTCGGGTGAGTACCCGTCACCGACATTACCGAATCCAGATAGCCTCGACGCTTCTTCCCAACAAGCTTACCTGAAGTGCCCCCAGTGATGACATCAATTACTTGCCTTGCGGGCTGTTCGGGAGCAGGGAACACTGGTTGAATTGGTTGGGCTGCCTGAACGGGTCCCTGATTCTGCTGCCGGCTCGCTCGGGCGGCCACATAATGAACTAACGCCCCGTCCTGCACCTTCCTCTCGATAAAATCTTTCAGGCTCGCACAGTCGTTCGTATCGTGACCCGAGGCTTGATGATAGTCACAATACTTGCGAGAATTCCCTTTTCCGGGCTTAAAGTTATCTCGAGATGGCTCGAAAATAGGTTGATTCTTGATCTGCTCCAAGATAACAGCCCTGTCGATGTTGAGCGCGGTATATGTCCTGTTTACTCTCTGAGAGGGGGCGGACAAGCGTTCTCCACCTTGCCTCCAATTATTACTGTATTTCTTTGATTTGCCGTCGCGACGGCCTCTATCTCCTTCATTTCTACCCTGGTCACCCTCTGCTCTGTCCTGATCTGTCTCTTTAAATCGCTCTGAAGAGGGACGTTTGAGGCTATTCATGGCCTCTTCTACCACAATATAGCCTTCTGCTTTGTCGAAGGCTTCGGCGAGACTCTTCGGGTGGTGAAACATCAACTTCTTCACCAACTTTTCCGATTTGACCAGATCTAATCCGTTCTGAAACAGTCCCACAGCCTGTAGATCGTTCAGCTCTGTTACTTGGCCGACTGCTTCACGGAATCGCTTCACATATTGGCCCAAAGACTCATTCGAGAACTGCCGAACTTGAGCCAGTGATCTAGTTGGTTTCCCTCTTCTTCTGTTGCTCCCGAAGCTGGCGTGGAACTGACTGCACATATCCGCCCAGGATGAGATCGAATCTGAAGGCAAAGTCCCCATCCACTGCCTGGCATCCTTTCGGAGTGTCGTGACAAAAGTATGACACTTAGCAGCATCGCTAAAGTCATAATAATCCATCAGTCGGTCGAACGCCTGACTGTGGTCGTAAGGATCCCCCGATCCGTCATAGCTTTCAATGTGAGGCAACCTCTTGGTGGGGTCAGCCTTTTCTCTCAGAATCTCCGCGGAAAAGGGGGATGCCTTCTTTCCCGAAGTCTCCTTCACTTTCTGCACCTCGGCAAGCTGCCTCCGAAGCTCCTTCACTTCCTTCACTAGATAATTCACACCCTCGGGTTGGGACGATGCTTCTTTTTCCGGTGACCCTTCCCTCTTCTGGGTGGACCGGTGCTTTACAATAGAATCCCCAACTTTCGAGGGGGTCTTCTGAGGATGACGGTCCCCAGAGCGTCGTGCCCTCGGTGGATTTTGGGGTGTATGGCCTCTCGATCTGCTTCGTCTCGGTGTCCGGCTGCTGCGGTGGGAATGCGCAACAACGAGCGCCCCCTTAGTATTCTCCGGAGTATGTTCTCTGGATCGACCTCTTCGTTCGCTTCGACTCAGCTCCTTATAACCGACAGGGAGATGTGTCCTCTTCGATCTTTGAGGAGTAGGGCTCCTGGATCTTCTTCTTTCCCGAGGTCGATCCTGATTTTCACGCTCGGAACGAGCAGGCTCCTTTCCGCTCCGATGCCCCCGTTCTTCAGACTGGACATAGCTGGAGGCTTCGTCTCTTAATTCTGCCATTCGGGTCATCTGCTCAGCTATATCCCGCCGTTGCTTCACAAGCGCCTCCATTGCCCTATCAGCTTCATCTGCCATCTTAGCCAAGCGGGCAGCCTTTTCGTCCTGGTTGTCCCGGTATCGAGCGCTAGGTGAGGCGCCTTCTACTCGTTTCCGGCCATGACCGGCCCCTTTCTCTGCTGTAAAAATTAGATGCCGCTTGGCTTTGTTCACAGCTCTCGGACGAGAATCTCTATGCGATCGTTTGGACGCCGTGCTGGCATGAACACTTAATGCAGGCCCCAAACGGTCCTTCACAGATACTCGCGGTACCGATTCACTGGCAGCCCTCGGCTGCCCCTCAGGTGTAGGTGTTCTACTCTTCCCCATAAAATTCGACGTAGAACGACCACAATGTGTGATTGAAAAATACTCAGGACACTAGAAAAAGCCCTCCTTCTAGCGCCAATGTTAACGCCAAGATCTTCTCCCACGTCCCAATCACGTAAGACGCTCTGATCCTGCACAGTTCAACAAGTCAACACCAAAAGCTTGACGGCCTGACCGTCGGGGGATAGCTCCGGCGTGAGAGTCAGTACAGGCGATCACAAGGTTAACAATGGAGGAAAAATGATGAATAGTGTCTGAGTGTGTATCAAAATGATAATATCGTGTGTAGTGTTATGTTACCTCTTTTCCTTTTGTTATCTTTTCCCCATACGTTCCCCAGACCCGGTTTACTGTGCCACCCACTACCTCCTGACACCTCCTCCCATCCCCGGTCCTCTCAGCCGAAAGTGTGTAGCTTATTTTCCTACCTGCTACCACTGTTATCTCCCGCCGGCAATCGGAGTCTCATCCTCATTAATTCCATGCAGACAGGTGGCAGACGTAACAGTCAACTACTGCTTTTGTGATGATTATCGGTCAAAGATAAGATAAGTAATACCTTACGTAATGGATCAACCCCGTGACTAAGCCCAATATTATAGTCAAGTAACGAGGCCCAAGTTGTTTGACCCAATATGGTAAAGGTGATATAATTCAGAAGACAAGCCCATCCGGCCTGGCCTAGTAAGAAAAGTATTCTGGCCCAACAGTTATCTAAGAGAATTGATCACTATTTTTCCCAAATTACTTCTTATTACTCTACCTAATTTTTTTATCCATATTTATTATTATCCTATACTACTATACTCTTAAGCCTTTCTCTCCTTTTTCTAATAAGTAAGGTGAAGGAAATTATAGACAATTAATAGTATAGTTAATACTTTTCAATCATTTTTTTAATTCTTGTGCACATGTCTAAAACGACTCACGGAGGGAGTATCTTTTTCCCTTTGTTTTGTATTGTTTTTTTCTTGGTATTTGGACCACTTTAGCTGTTTCTATCAAATTACAAATACAAGAAAAATATTTTAAAAATTCTATTTGTTTAAAAAAACAATCTTGGCATGTGATTAATTTTATGCAATATTAAAAGAATCAGATAATATATATATAAAATAAATGATCTTATCTAGTTATCTTGTCTTAGAGGTAGAAGGAAGATAATTACTCTCAAGTACGTAATACATATCCACTAAAAATGAATATGGATCAAATGTGTGCGATTAGACTATGTGATCATGTGTATATTTATTTATTGAGTAATACTACATACATAAGTTATTCTATAAATATTTTATAAATTATTGATGTAAAATATTTTATTTCAGCATATTTATCAACAAATTACTTCAATACAGTCTTCGGTCCCACATAAAAAACTGAAGTAGAGTATGACACATCAACAATTTGTAAAATAGTTTGTGTCTGTAACATTATTCTTATTTATTAATCAATCTCTACAAAATCAAGTGACATATATGACGATCTAAAATGGTGATATATATCATGTTATTTACTTTAATTTAAACTTGTAATTTGTTTAAAACAACAATGCCACTATCACATAAAATAGACTCGCATAATACTCATACATGCATACTATGGGCCCCTGTCTGATATGTGGGACCCATATCATTGGGCATCTAATTTTACGACCTAGTGAATTTTATTACTCCCTCCGTCCCATAGTTATAGGCTGATTTTCTATTTTGGGATCTCCCAATATATAGGCTACTTACTATTTATAAAATTTGGATGGTTCATTGTTTTACTTTTATGCTCTTATAATAAATATTCAACCATTACTTTTTTTTTTGAAAAAACAACATTCAACGTCATTATTTTTATCACCACATTTAATGTTGTTGTATTCTCAATAAAATAATTTAACTTTTTAGGCTTTACTAGTTTAACATATTTTGTGTATAAAAGACAATTGGTTGAAAGTTTATGTAGATTAAAAACTCCATCTTTGGTTAAAGTTATATGGTTAAGGACTTTAATTGTCAGTACACGTTAATCAATTAAGTTGAGAGTTCCAGTGTGATAGGTAAGAAGTAATTAACTTATTCATTAATTTCATATTAAGGGGTATATGTGGAAAATTTCTGTTAAAAATTGTCATTAACTGATTTTCTTAAACTATGTGTCAAAAGAAATCAGCCTATAACTATGAGACGAAGGGAGTATTCTTTTGAACATAGAGGAGTGAATTTGAAGGATCACTAACTGTTGTTGAAATTATTCGTTGGCTCGACAGAACCACAAAAGACCACGAACATGCAAGGATTAATTAGTTATATGACTTACTCCCCTTGTGCTATATTTAAATATTGCAGGAATTAAGGTGAGATTAATAAAATAATTTATTCTTATAAAATAAAAAAAAGTTATATATGTTTGATTGTTCCATTGAAATGGAATGAATCATTCTTATTCCTATTAAATTTATGAATTTTATTCTTAGAAGCATCAAATGTTGTGTAATACTATCGCAAATACTAGCAATCCAAGAAATAGTAGTAGATAAATTTGATAGGAAACAAGGGTCTCACATTTAAGTGAATTTCATTTATTATTCATTTATTATATATTGCTCAAACTGGTAATTAATATATCCAGCCTGGCCTTGCTGTTTGATCGATATATTGTATGGTACACTTTGTAATGCTTTTTATTTTCCAAGCTGATTTGTAATGTTTTCGTGAAGATTTCCCACTTTTGAAACGTTACAAAAGAAAAGGCCATTAATTAGAATGTTAATGTTTGTATACATATATTAACATTATAAGTAGTAGGTCTTTTTTTTGCATTTTCGTAAATAATTTTATTTTGGTTACCAAGTTCGTCATTTACCACCACTATTCTTTTGTGTTATGACAAATTATGACAAACCCAATAAATCAACGCAGAAAGATAAACCATGCAATAATACGAAGTTTTACATGGAAAGGAAACCCAAAGAGTACAAGATGAAGAGAGAGTTATGAGAATTCTTAGAACGTTTTTGAATGTCTCATCTCCAAAATCCTAGCACCTATATTTATAGGCCATAGAAAAATCCATAATAGGATTAAAAATACTAAATTAAGTATGGTTAGAAAATATAATTTTTCCAAATAAAAGCAGATTCTAAGTAATACCTAAATCCAATAATACCCAACATTTTGCATGAGTGAGTAGTAGGTTTTAATAAGAAGCATGGATTACTAAATTTATTTTGGCTCCAAGTACGCCCTAAAAGAGAGTGGATCAAGAAAAAAAAAACTGTCAAATGACCTTTTTTGTTTGTTAATTTTATCATTTTATTTTTCTTCTAATCTTTATATTTTAGTCTTATTTTTTTATGGTATTCATTTTATACGTATCTAAATTAAATTGAGATAAAAACATTTGTTAAACATGCAAAAATCTCAAAATAAGATCGTATTTCAGTCGAGTCAAACTTTGACTTGTCGAGTTGGACCCGAATTCTAAACAAATTTGATATTTTGTACACAAAAATCGAGTTGTTCACTAAACAAGTCAAGCTTGAGTTTGAGTTGGGTTTAAACACTTGTTTCAAGTTTTGATTATAAAAATTAATTAATTGTAAAAAAAGTCAGATATTATATTGTTTGATCACTAATCGGAAATGTATAAATTTAACTAATCTCATAGTCCAGGTGATGTACAAGCCCGCCGGCCCAACTAGCTAATAATTCAGCCGGTTGAAGCCTACACCCAGCAGCCGCGGGGACCCGATAAGAATTAGGAACAATTACATATTATAGTATATTTTTAAAAGTAATTATAAAAATCATGCATTCATAAAATAATTATAAAAATATGACACTTCATCATATATATTTACAATACCAATACAATTAAGAGTCCTTAAATTAAGGGATTAATATTAATGAGATTACATAACAAATTAGTTTTCATCTTCCTTCGGTCTCTCTCTCTATCTACGCCATTACTATTTCTCTCTCTTCTCCCTTACTACTTCTCTCTCTCCTCTCGTCTCTCCTCTCGAAGCCACTCGTCGTCGTCGCCCTCCTCCTCTTCCGCCGCCGTCGACGACGCAACACCATAGTCTCTGAACTCTGACAGAAAATTGAATACGTAACTTTCAGGCTAATACGTGATTTTCTCTCTCCAACTCTCTCACAACTGAAAGGATTCTAGTTTCTCTCTAAGGTATGCTTCTAATTTCTGTTAATTCTCATTCTACTAATTAATTGTTAATATGATCATATATATACGCTATGTTTCTAACAGAATGAGGTATTGATTGTTTGGATTTGTGTTATTTTTATGTTTTGTATAGAATGGTTGATACAAGGAAGAAGGATGGAAAGAGAAAAAGAATCACAGAGGGTGATTCTATTAAGGACTTGAAGAAATTTATTTGTGTTTGTGTAATTGGATTCTGATTTTGATGTTCCTGTAGTTAAGACAGAAGCTCAAGTTCATATCCAGAAGATATTTCGAACAAAATTTTTTTAAAGGTGTGCTAATTTAAATTTTGTAATTGTTACTATCAAATAACTATTTGGTTACTTCTGGATTATGTTTTGGTTACTGTTAGCTTGTGATTCAGATACCATTTTTGTTACTTTGATTTGATATTTTGGTTATTTTTTTATGTTGTTATGGTTACCATGTAGTTGCTTAGTATACATGGTTGACTAAGCTGGTTTTGGTGTACATGTTGTTTATGTATTGGTTACCATTAAAATATATTTTGGTTACTATCATATAAATATTTGGTTACTTCTTTAGTATGTTTTTGGTTATTGTTAGTTTTTTATTTGGATTCTATTTTTGTTTCCTTGAGTTGGAATTTTGATTACTATTTTTTGTTGTTCTGGTTACCATGTATTTGCTTAGTATATATGAGTTGACTAAACTGTGTTTGGTCTATATGTTGTTTATGTATTGGTTACCATTAATATATATTTTGGTTACTAACATACAACTGTTTGGTTACTTCATTAGTATATTTTTTGTTGTTGTTAGCTTATGATTTGGATACCATTTTTTTTCCCTCAATTGGGATATTGGTTACTTTTATATGTTGTTTTGGTTACAATGTATTTGCTTAGTATACATTGGTTGACTAAACTGGGGTTGGTCTACATGTTGTTTATGGTTTGGTTACCATTAAAATATGGTTTGGTTACCATCATATAACTGTTTGATTACTTCTTTAGTATATTTTTTGGTATACATATTTTTATTTTAGTGACCTTTAAATTAAATTATGTTATATTTCCATTTCCACAAACACATCCTACATGGGTTCTATATTCACTAATCCCAAGGTATTTCTCTTCCTCCCACAGGTTCATAATGCAGAAGTCTTTTCTAGAGAATGAGAGCAGCCATGAAGAAGAAAGTAGCAGCAGTCAAAAAGCTAAAATTTTAGGAAGATTTGTACCAGATTTTGATTAGTTCGGTTGTTGTTGTCTTTTCCTTTTGAATTGTGTTTCGTACTTTGATTTTTATTAGATATCCATAACCATTTGTTATGGTTAGTAAGTATGTAATGTTTATTGGAACTTATGTAAATGGAATTACATATTTGATTATATTATCAATTATTTGACATTGTTTGTTAGTTTGTATTTGTTACTTTTAAGTTGTGTCTAATACATTGTTTGAAAGGTGCAGTTGATAACCAAGCATGCATAGAAGGGTAACCATTTTATTTTTTGGTAGTAACCAGATAGTTACAAGCTTGTATCATGACATATATCAAATGTTAAATGTACATGTGAGAGTATACATAGGTTGCCTAAACTGGGTTGGATATACATGTTATTTTTATTTTGGTTACCATTAAAACATGTTATGGTTTCTTTCATATAACTATTTGGTTACTTCTTTATTATATTTTGGTTACTGTTACCTTATGATTTGACTACTATCATTGTGTCTTCAATGTGGGGTTTTGGTTATTTTTATTTTTTTATCTGGTTAATATGTAATTATTTAGTATACATGGATTGCCTAAACTGGGTTTCATTACATGATGTTTCTGTTTTGGTTACCATTAAAACCTGTTCTGGTTACTATCATATAATTATGTGGTTACTGTTTTATTATGTTACATTATGATTAATGTTATTAGTAACCAGATAGTTACAAGCTTGTATGAGGACAAACTTCAAGTGTTAAATATACATGTGAGATTGTCCTATTTACATACTCATAAAAATTATCTGTAAATTGTACAATTGGTATTTAAATCTGCATATATAGGTAACCATTTTATTTTTTGTGAGTAACCAGATTTACATAAAATTGGTTCAGAACAGTATCCAAACCTGCATATAAGTTTAACCATTTTAGTTTTTGTTAGTAACCAAATAATTAAAAACTTATATTAGAACAGTTATCAAGTGCTTAATGTACATGTGAGGGTTCACATTTATCTAGCTGATGGATACTTTTAAATTACGTAGTTATAAAAGTTATTTCGAAATGGTTCATGCCAGTTGGTAACTAAATATGAATATAGAGGTAACCATTTTATTTTAGATGGGTAACCAAATTTATATAAAGCTGTTTGAGAAGAGTTACCAATTGTTCAATGTATATGTTTACTTTATATTGACAACTCCTGATGGAATCAAAAATTAAAATATTAATCAACATCAATTTTTGGTTACTGTGCACCATCAAAAATGTTACCAGTCATGTGGTTAATGGTTACTAAAAGTAAACAATTATATATTCATGTAAAGAATTAAATTTATTGTATTGGTTACTATCAGTCTCCATTATCTAACAACTGAATAAACATTATAAAGTAACCAAATTAATATTAGACAGTAACTAAATTACATAATCTTAGTAACCAGAATATAAACCAAATTTTTACATGCAATTTTAAAAGCCTAAATGATAGAATTTGACCAAAAAACCCTACAGTTCACCAGCAAAGCTTGTGACTTTTGATCGTTGACCCGTTTCTAATGAAATTAGGCTCCGAAAATGCCACAATTCGACACTCCAAACTTGACAAAAACCGTCAAATTGTCACTGCAACCAAATAAACAGTATACAGTAACCAATTAAATAGTATATAGCAACCAATATATATAATCAGATTAACAGCTGCATGAAGGTAACCAATGTAGTCAATAAGTAATCACCAATAAAAAAGAAAGAATTATAAAACACAATAACATTATACAGTAACCAAATAAACACCTTATAGTATCTAAATACATATTAGACAGTAACCAACATATATGTAATTAGTAACCAAAATTATAAAAAAATATTTTTATATTCATTTTACAACCAAAACAATCAGTAATGACTTTGTTACAAATTAAAGACTAACAGATGTATGAAGGTAACCAATGTAGTTAATCAGTAACCATCAATATAAAAAAATCAGTATAAAATACAAAACATGAACTCAATGTAGTCTGTAAAGTAACCAACTTAATGTTAGACAGTAACCAAACTACATAATGTTAGTAACCAGAACATGAACTGGGGGTAATATTGTGACGCCCCCAAAATTAGGTATACATCACCCATCTTGGGTCGTCAGATACATAGTACAGAATACAAATACAACTTACTAATACAACTGTCGTGTACAATACGACAAAACATAAACTGTGAGTTTGAATACAAATATTATCTTCTAGAGAGTATTCATACTCAAAAGGAGTCCTCGTTACATTTATTAACACACCATTACATAGAATAGTGAGGACTACTAAATAATACTATCATTCGGACTACTAACTAATACTATCATTCGGACCATCACTCCGTTCCCCGACTTGCCCCAGCTACGTTCTCATTTCCTGAAGAGAACAGTGAAAGAAAGGGTGAGCTCAACTAACCCAGTAAGAAATATTACGACTAAGATAATGCAGAATAAATTATCATTAGCCTTCAACAATGTTAAACTGATAAAATATAATAGACATCAAGTTTAACTGTAGCGGAACAAGCAATCCATTAAGAGAGTCAAGTAGAAAATAAACTCTACTATCTTTTATGATTTAAAAGATTTTCCAACATTGTGATCGCTGAGACTCAGCTTAATAAAATAATTCACATCATCGAATCACCCCTGCACTACGGCTAAGGATATTCGTATATTCATTAATGGTCATGATCATGCCAACAACTGTCCATCAATGCACTACGGGCCAATGAGGACTTTTACCACATCATTCGTAACATTACGGTCATGATTACACCGAATAATCCCTGGTCATAATCATACCAAGTCCATCTATGCACTACAGGCCACAGATGACTTTCAACAGAATATAAACATGAGGATGATGACAATGATATAAGAATTCAATAAAATAAGTTCAAGAATTAATTTATCCAAGAATTAACAACATCCAAATTGTCAACATGATACTACTTTGTGGAGTAAAATTCAAGAATGATCAGGAGAATATTTTCATGAATAGATACTAGATGAAGCGCAAATGTCAAGGATATTCCACAAATTTCATGGAGTATAGAAGTCAAAACTTAACCAACTGAGTATAATAAAGAATGGAATAACAAAAGAAATCACCATGCATGCGATAGACCGCACAGACAGGTTATTCTTAACAGAATAATAATAATGGAACCAGGTCCGGCGTAAACGCACAGACAGGATATTCCGACAGAATAATAATAATGGAACCAGGTCCGGTGTAAAACACACAGACAGGATATTCCGACAGAATAATAATAAAGACGGAACCAGGTCCGGTGTAAAACACACAGACAGGATGTTCCAACAGAATAATAATAAAAACGGAACCAGGTCCGGTGTAAAACACACAGACAGGATGTTCCAACAGAATAATAGGAGAATGTCACCAAGTATAGGGTAGACCGCGTATACAGGTTATTCCAACAGAATAATAAGAAATAGAATAACAACAGTTCTCTTCATGAATAAGAAAGAATAACACCCCTTACCGTTTTAAATAAGAGCTGAAGTAAGGAAGTAGTTAAGTAGCAGAATACTCTTCTTCTCTCTCTCTATAGTTTCTCTCTATAGTTTCTCTCTCTAGAGTTCAGTGAATTCGTAAGAAATAATGAAGGAATGAGCTGCTATTTATAGAAAAATAGAATGCATAGTAACTAATCCATGAACAGTCCAGATTGATTACTTTAATCTGACGGTCCATATTTAAAGAAAAATCTTTTAAATAAAATATAATATATTCTATTTATAGAATAACTTTAATAAAGTATTTTGTTTTATATAAAAAGATGTTTCTGTTTTATTACGTTAATAATACGAATAAAACAAAACGTCATTATCGCTAAATAATTCATATTATTAACTGACAATAATAGAATCAAACTGAGTGACTTCTCACATAAGCATTAATAATCAATACCGTGTGCTACTATGCAACCACACGTATTACTGTACTTTTACTACCGAGTAGTTCAACAGTAACAATGGTAAAACTTCCGCCGTTATTTTTAATAAATATTTTTGTCGTTTTCTCAATCCGACAATAATTCCGTTGTGGGGTCCACCAATGATTGTGTCGTTGTACGAATATTCCCTGTTAAAACGAATATTCCCCGACCAATCGAATATTATATAACAACTTGCGTACTTTGCAAAATTTATAAATATTACCCACAACTATAACATTATATCAAATTAACTCCATAATATTCAAAAATGCTATTTATAGAAAATTCATCTTTATTTATAAAAGTTGGGGTCTTACAACCTCCCCTTCTTATGAAATTTCGTCCTCGAAATTAGGGTACGTACCTGGTATGTCGAAGAGATAAGGATACCTTGATTTCATTTCAGATTCTAACTCCCAAGTCATTTCCTCAACATCGTGATTTCTCCACAAAACTTTGACTTGAGGTATAACCTTGGAGCGTAGAATATGTTCCTTCTTATCCAAGATTTGAACAGGAACTTCTTTATACGTCAAATCCTCCGCTATTTCGTCCGGTTCTAACTCAATAATGTGGTTCGGGTCTTCCACATATTTGCGTAACATGGATATGTGAAAAACGTTATGAACACGAGACATACTTGGCGGTAAAGCGAGTCTATAAGCCACAGTTCCTACTCGATCGAGGATTAAAAATGGACCGATGAATCGAGGATTGAGCTTTTCTCTCTTTCCAAATCTCGTAACTCCTTTCCATGGAGCAACACATAAGAACACATGATCTCCTACATCAAATTCCACGTCCTTTCGATGAAGATCAGCAAAACTCTTTTGTCGATCTTGTGAGGTTTTTATACGTTGTCGGATCGTTTGAATCTTTTCTGTAGTCATACGTACCAACTCCGGTCCCAACAACGTTGCTTCACCCACCTCATCCCAGCATACTGGAGAACGACATTTTCTTCCATACAATGCTTCGAATGGAGCCATGCCAATACTTGCTTGATAACTGTTGTTGTAGGAAAACTCCACCAATGGTAAGAACTTGACCCAACTTCCCTTGAAGTCAAAGACACAGAGTCTTAATAAATCTTCTAGAGTTTGAATAGTCCTCTCTGATTGTCCGTCCGTCTGAGGATGATATGCCGAACTAAATCGTAAATCCGTGCCCATAGCTTTTTGTAAACTAACCCAAAATCGTGAAGTGAATCTTGGGTCTCGATCAGAAACTATGGATACTGGCATACCATGCAGTCTTACAATCTCGTTTATGTACATACGAGCAAGACGTTCAAGTGTATAAGTTTCTCGCATCGGTAGGAAATGAGCAGACTTGGTCAATCTATCAACAATGACCCAAATCGCATCTATACCTTGAGAAATCTTAGGAAGACCGGTAACGAAATCCATGGTAATGTGCTCCCACTTCCATTCTGGAATTTCAAGTGGTTGCAATGGACCTTTTGGTACTTGATGCTACGCTTTGACTCGTTGACAAGTTAGACACCTTGAGATAAACAGCGCTATCTCTCTCTTCATATTACTCCACCAAAATGTATGACGAATATCATGATACATTTTGGTACTTCCAGGATGGATTGCAAACGGTGTGTTGTGCGCCTCCATCATGATTTCATACTTTAAATCAGGGTTGTTAGGAACACAAAGTCTGGAGTTGACTCGAAGTATTCCTTCTTCATCGATTCTTGCTTCCGGCATAGTACCTTCTTGCACTTTCTTCCTTATACGCATCAGCTCCAGGTCTGTAGCTTGAGCAGCTTTAACTTTATCGATTAAAGTCGGTTCTACTCGTATATTTGCCATCATCACATGGGTCCCTGGAGTCTTTAACTCTACCTCCATCCTTTGCAAATCACACAAAATGGGCCTTTGTGTTAACAATATCGCACTTGTACCCGCATATGATCTTCTACTCAATGCGTCAGCTACCACGTTCGCTTTTCCAGGATGGTATTGAATGGTATGATCATAATCTTTCAACAGTTCAAGCCAACGTCGTTGTCGCATGTTGAGTTCCTTTTGAGTGAAGAAATATTTGAGGCTTTTATGATCCGTAAATATCTCCACCTTCTCCCCATACAAGTAATGCCTCCAAATTTTAAGTGCAAAGACAACAGCTGCCAACTCTAGATCATGAGTAGGATAATTCCTCTCATATTCCTTGAGTTGTCTTGATGCATAGGCTATGACTTTTCTATGTTGCATGAGAACGCATCCCAACCCTTTGCTCGAAGCATCACTGTAGATGACAAATCCCTCCGAGCCAGATGGTATTGTTAGAACAGGTGCTGAAATGAGTCTCCTCTTAAGTTCTTGAAAACTCTGCTCACATTCTTCGCTCCAACCGAACTTTGTATCTTTCCGAGTCAGCTGAGTTAATGGAGTAGCGATTCGAGAAAATCCTTCCACGAATCTCCGATAATAACCAGCTAGACCGAGAAAGCTACGTACTTCGGTTACTGATTTAGGTTGCTCCCAGCTTTGAATAGCTTCAATCTTTGCCGGGTCAACAGATATTCCACGACTTGATACTACGTGCCCAAGGAATGCTACCTCTTCCAGCCAGAACTCGCATTTCTTCAACTTGGCATAAAGTTTGTATTCACGAAGCTTTTGGAGTACCAGCCTCAAGTGTTGCTCATGATCTTCACGGCTTTTGGAATAAACAAGGAAGTCATCGATAAAGACGACCACAAAGTGATCCAAATATTCCTTAAATACCCTGTTCATCATATCCATGAAGGCAGCAGGAGCATTAGTCAATCCAAAAGACATAACTAAGAATTCATAATGCCCATACCGAGTTCTGAAAGCCGTCTTTGGAATATCCTCATTTCTAACCTTCAGCTGATGATATCCAGAACGAAGATCGATCTTTGAAAAGAATTGTGCTCCTTGCAACTGGTCAAACAGGTCATCAATACGTGGCAATGGGTACCTATTTTTGATGGTGACATGATTCAACTCCCGATAATCAATACAAAGTCGCATACTCCCATCTTTCTTCTTCACGAACAGAACAGGAGCACCCCAAGGAGAAGTACTAGGACGAATAAAACCAATGTCTAACAATTCCTGCAGTTGAGTCTTTAACTCCTGAAGTTCAATAGGAGCCATTCGATATGGGGCTTTGAAAATAGGTTTTGTACCGGGTTCAAGGTCGATACAAAATTCAATTTCACGCTCTGGGGGTAGGCCAGGAAGTTCTTCGGGAAATACGTCAGGAAATTTATTAACAACATAAATATCATTCAAAGCTGAAGTATTTTTGTTTAGATCTGTGACATGAGCTAAGAAAGCTTGACATCCGTTTTTCAATAAACGAATAGCTTTATGGCTTGAGATAACAACGATTGATTTTAATGGTTTGGTTGCTTGAATTCGCATAATAGGTCGATTAGGAATATGAAAGCTAACAACCTTACGAAAACAATCAATTTTTGCATGATGAGTAGTTAACCAATCAATCCCTAGAATCACGTCAAATGCAAGTATTTTTAATGAAATAAGATCGACAGGTAATGTGTGGGTACCAACTTGAACCAAACAAGACTTATAAACCGTGGATGTAATGAAGGTTTCTCCCAATGGAGTTTCAACTGCTAAGTCAAAGTCTAATTTCTCCGGAATCAAATTTAATCGATAAGCGCAAGTGTAAGACCCCAACTTATTAATGAATAAAATCAAATTTTCTCTAAATATTATTGTGAATAATAAGGGGCTAATTTGATATAATACTTTGGTTATGGGTGAAATGTGTAAATTTTGCAAAATAAGCAAGTGGTTTATAAAATATTCATTTTGTCGGGGAATATTCGTTTGGTCGTGGAATATTCTTGCTGTCGGGAAATATCGTACGACGGCGCAGCCTTGTGTGGGCCCCATAACGGAAAGCGATTGGATGAAGAAAATGACAAGTATAAGTTATTTATAAATAACGGCGTAGTTGTTACCGTTAATACTGTTGGAATACCCGGTGATTAAAATACAGTAGCACACGGTATTGCACCAATTATTAATTCTTACGTAAGAAGGCACTACTCAATAATTGTTACAGTAGTTATTGTTCAATATTTTATTTTATTGATTCAATAATTGTTGCATTGATATTTTATATTATTGTTGTTTCAATAATTGTTGCTGCACAGTATTTTCCATTATCAGATCAATAATTCATATTATTTGAATAATATTATTATATAACATAATTGGCAATGTCTAGAAGTTCTGTCTAAGGAGAGGTTTGGTCATCTAATTACGCGCGCAGTAAGGAGAAATCCTTATTGGAAAGCCCCCTCTTTCCTGGGAACGGCCTGGTTGTCATAAATGTGATTCTGTAATATTATTTGTGAATAATTAATTATTGATTCATATGATAAGGAAATATTTATTTTATGTGGATATAAATGAGGGATATATTTTTGTGGTTAAAAATGAAGGAGTTAATGTTGAGGTGTTTTATCAGTATTTTTATCGGAATGGAGGTATTAAAAATCAAATCAGGGTTTTTGAGAAATATTGCGGGTGTTATAATTTTTTCCCGACCGTTGGATCATGGTAATTTTTGGATATGTTATACATATATAAGTTGAGTATATGTCCACAAATTTTGAACCGTTAAAATGAACGTATGATTTATTATGAATTTTACGAGATGACTGGTTCAGAAATTGTTGAATTTTCGGAGTTTATCATTTTGATGGAAAATTCTAGAATTGGTGGGCCCCACTTGTAGTTGGTGAAGAAATGTGCTGAATTATATTTCAAATGTGGTGGGTGGGAATAGTAGCAGGTAAAGCCATCAGGTTGCAGGTCAAACCTACTAAAATTTTCATATAAATAGAGGGCTAAGTTAGAATTGAAAATCACACATAGAAACAAGTTTTCTCTCTTTCTCTCTCTAGATTATTGAGTGTATTTTGTGAGTATTTAGATACTTTGAGAGTTTCTATTCATCAGAGCAAGTTTCTTTCAGCCTTATACCGGTATTCCGACCAGAAGTACTGATATCTTGAGGTAAGGGATATTATTTTCTTCTTAAATGATATTATTTTCTTCAATATCATTATGCTGAAATATTGATATGAGTTTTTATCAAATTTGGAACTTTTTGTGTCGGGGTTACTATTCATGTATACGGCACTATTCACGTATACGGCACTATTCACGAATACGGCACTATTCACCGAAAAATAAAAATTTTCCTTTTTGTCAAGATGTCTATTATGGTTACTATCTTTGATTGTATCCATGTTTTGATCTTTATTTTTGAATTCTGCTTCACAATTGATTATTATGAAGTATTATTGATCTTGGATAAACTGTTATACGAATCCCTACTATTTGTCCTTCTGTCTCATTGGATTCGTTCTCTTTAAGATATTTTTCATCATCCTCAGTCCTAAATGATGATATTAATGAATATCTTTGGCCTGTAGTGCAAAGATGCATGATTACTTGATGAATATCTTTGGCCTGTAGTGCAAAGATGAACAGGTGTTGAGATGAACATGACTGACATGTGATACAAATGAATATCTTTGGCCTGTAGTGCAAAGATGAATATTTAGATAAAGATGATTATTAATTGATGTTACAGGGATAAAATATTGATGATGGACTTTTAAATCTTAGAAGATAGTAGAATTCTTTCTCTACTTGACTCTTCTAATGTTTTGCTGTTTCCGCTGCAGTTGTTGATCTAAAACTTGTTGTCGATTATATTCTATCAGATTTTTCCCTGTTGAAGACTAACGATAATTTGTTTGTATATTATCTTAGTCATAATATTCTTTACTGGGCTAGTTGAGCTCACCCTTTTCCTTTTTGTTCCATTTTTCTTCTCAGGAGGTGAGAACATAGCAGGATCTAGTCGGGGTATGGAGTGATGGTTCTAGAAAGATGTTTTAGCAGTCCTCACTATTTCTGTAAAATAGTGTTTGAATAATTGTAATGAGGATTTATTTGAGTGTGGATATTGTCTAGAAGACAATATTTGTATTTAAACTCACAGTATGTGTTGTCGTATTTTGCACGACAATTGTATTATTGAAGTTGTTGTTTGCTTTTTGTACCATGTATTTGGCGACTCAGAATGGGTGTTGTATACCTATTTTGGGGCGTCACAGTTGGTATCAGAGCTTAGGGATATGATCCCTGGCTGAGATGTGAGACGAGAACTAGGAGGGGAGAGACGGGGAATTCCTTCACTAGTATGACTTGACTAAGTTTATTTGGTGTTTATTTGGTCGGTCAGAGTATAGGGATAATATATGACATGACTATTAACCCTTGTTTTATGGCAGTATTTAAGAATGGCAGCTGAGAACGTTAATAATGGAGTAAATCAGACTGTGGAGACACCTTTGATCACCACCCAGGGGAACGTGCAACAAGAAGGCAATATTCCTCCTGTAAACAACGTTACCGAGCAAACGATGAATGATGGAATGTTTAGGAGCTTTTTGCAGTTCATGCAAAATCAGACGAGGGAGACTCGTGTGCAGAATACGGGTGGAAATGATAACGCGCGGTTTGTCACAGCTAAGCAGTTCAAAGAATTGGGACCACCAGAATTTAAGGAAAAGCCGGATCCGATCATGGCGGAAACGTGGGTCAAGCAAATTACCAAGATATTCGATGTCTTGGGATGCATGGAGGAACAAAAGGTTCCATTCGCCACCTTTATATTCCGCGGTGAGGCAGACTACTGGTGGGAGTCTGTGAAGCGTACCCAGCCTGACGCACTCAATATGTCCTGGGAAACATTTCAAAAACTGTTCAATGACAAGTACTTTCCTGAAAGTATTCGTCATATGAAGGAGGTAGAGTTTATCAGACTGGAACAAAATAACATGACGGTGTCCCAGTACGAGGCGAAGTTTGCAGAGTTATCCAGGTTTGTACCTCATTTGGTCGAAAATGAGGAACGAATGACAAGGATGTTTCTGAGAGGTCTAAAACCCGAGATTCGACAATATCTTATCTCTCATAACTTTTCTTTATATTCAGATGTTGTAAATAGGGCTCAATTATTAGAGCGAGATAATGAGTATGTGCAACCGAGGGACCACAACCAAGGTCATACCGGTGGCGGCAGTCATCGAAGCAATGAAAACCAGCAGGGAGGAAAATATTCGGACAAAAGCGGTAACCACTCTGGTGGTAATTGTGGTCGTGATAATAGAAGGAGCGAGTCGGGAGGAGATTTCAAGAAGAGAAGGTACAACAATGATAATGTGAAGACGTCAGTACAAACATCAACTGTTTCTAGGGGAGGAGAACGACCACCGGTCGTATGTTACAAATGTGAAAAAGAGGGACATATCAGCCCAAACTGCCCACAACAATCCAAGGTATGTTATAACTGTGGAAAGGAGGGTCATATAGCTCGAGAGTGTTCTGTAGCAAAACCAAGTTCAGCGGGGATGGTGACTCTAAAAGCTGTCCCGGATAAGTAGAAATCAGCGGTTCCTGGAAGGGCGTTTGTCGTTACTGGCCAAAACGCGAGAAACCCGAACGAGGTGATCACGGGTAAGCTAATCTTGAATTCTTGCGAAGTTTATACTTTACTAGATACCGGTTCTACCCATTCTTTTATCTCTCATGCTTGTGCTCAACGTTTAAACTTGACTCCGGAGAAATTGGACTTTAACTTATCTGTTGAAACTCCGTTGGGTGAAACCTTCGTTACATCTACAGTTTATAAATCTTGCATGATCCAAGTTGGTACTATCACATTACCTGTTGATCTTATCTCTTTAAAGATACTTGCTTTTGATTTAATTTTAGGAATTGATTGGTTAACCACTCATCATGCTAAAATTGATTGTTTTCGTAAGGTTGTTAGTTTTCATATTCCTAACCAACCTGTCATACGAATTCAAACTACTAAACCACTAAAATCAGTCACTGTCATATCGAGCCACAAAGCTATTCGTTTATTGAAAAACGGATGTCAAGCTTTCTTAGCCCATGTAATGGATTTGAACAAAGACAAGTCAGATTTGAATAATATTTCTATTGTTAGAGAATTTCCCGATGTATTTCCTGAAGAACTTCCTGGTCTACCCCCAGAACGTGAAGTTGAATTCTTTATTGACCTTGAACCCGGTACAAAGCCCATTTCTAAAACTCCATATCGAATGGCTCCTATTGAACTTCAGGAGTTAAAAGTCCAACTACAGGAGTTGTTGGACATCGGTTTTATTCGTCCTAGTACGTCTCCTTGGGGTGCTCCTGTTTTATTCGTAAAGAAGAAAGACGGGAGTATGCGACTTTGTATCGACTATCGAGAATTGAATCATGTCACTATCAAGAATAGGTATCTGCTACCTCGCGTTGATGACATGTTCGACCAGTTACAAGGAACACAATTCTTTTCAAAGATCGACCTTCGTTCTGGATATCATCAGCTGAAGATTAAAACTGAGGATATTCCAAAGACTGCCTTCAGAACTCGGTACGGGCATTATGAATTCTTAGTAATGTCTTTTGGATTGACTAATGCTCCTGCTGCCTTCATGGATATGATGAACCGTGTATTCAAAGAATATTTGGATCAGTTCGTTGTTGTCTTTATTGATGACATCCTCATCTATTCCAAAAGCCTGAAGATCATGAGCGCCATTTGAAGTTGGTACTGCAAAGGCTTCGTGAAAATAAGCTATATGCCAAATTGAAGAAATGCGAGTTCTGGCTTGAGGAAGTAGCATTCCTTGGGCACGTGGTGTCAAAACATGGAGTATCTGTCGACCCGGCGAAGATTGAAGCCATACAAAGTTGGGAGCAACCGAAGTCGGTAACCGAAGTACGTAGCTTTCTAGGCTTAGCTGGTTATTATCGGAGATTTGTGGAAGGATTTTCTCGAATCGCTACTCCATTAACTCAGCTGACTCGGAAAGATACAAAATTTGTATGGAGTGAGGAATGCGAGAAGAGTTTCCAAGAACTCAAGAGGAGACTCATTTCGGCACCTGTTCTGACAATACCATCTGGTTCGGATGGATTTGTTATCTACAGCGATGCTTCAGGCAAAGGGTTAGGATGTGTTCTCATGCAACATGGGAAAGTCATAGTGTGACAACCCCAAAATAGGTCCATTCTATCCAACCCATTCTGAGTCGCCAAATACATGGTACAGAAAATAACTACAACTTTATTACCACAATTGTCGTGCAAAATACAACAACAGATATGCCGTGAGTTTGGATACAAATAAATACCAAATGTGACATTGACACCATCATGTGTCAGCACCTCACAAAGGTACCTTACATAAAGGTACAGTCAAAAACTGTTTTTAGAAAATTAGAATCTTTGGGAAGTACTCAAGAAAACCTTCGTACATGGGAGGCCATGCGTCTAGGTTATGATAGATATCATATGGCCACAGAATTATTCTTGTTGACCAATAGACCCCAAAGAAAAACGAGAAGATTACTATCATATTCTTCCCAATGGTGAGTCTTCTCTTGACATATCATTATCTCTACTGTCTCTAATTGAGAATTATGCTTCAAACAAACACCAAGATTATATAGGTAGTGCTCGTATATATACTCAGTAAGTGGATGAGCACATCCCTGTCTTATGATGACACGAGGTTGTATGTCGTTAGACATCTTGTATGATAGTGGCAAACCACCCTTTCAACGTTGGGTACACCTTACCCTATTGGATTCACCAAATAAAACTACTAAATGAACTTTTCTATACTGCTTCGGGAGAACATCCACAGCTAGAGACTGTGACGCCCCCAGAATAGGTATACAACACCCATTCTGAGTCGCCAAATACATGGTACAGAAAGCAAACTACAACTTCAATAATACAATTGTCGTGCAAAATACGACAACACATACTGTGAGTTTAAATACAAATATTATCTTCTAGACAATATCCACACTCAAATAAATTCTCATTACAATTATTCAAACACTATTTTACAGAAATAGTGAGGACTGCTAATACATCTTTCTAGAACCATCACTCCATACCCCGACTAGATCCTGCTATGTTCTCACCTCCTAAGAAGAAAAATGGAACAAAAAGGAAAAGGGTGAGCTCAACTAGCCCAGTAAATAATATTATGACTAAGATAATATACAACAAATTATCGTTAGTCTTCAACAGGGAAAAATCTATGATAAATATAATCGACAACAAGTTTTAGATCAACAACTGCAGCGGAAACAGCAAACCATTAGAAGAGTCAAGTAGAGAAAGAATTCTACTATCTTCTAAGATTTAAAAGTCCATCATCAATATTTTATCCCTGTAACATCGATTAATAATCATCTTTAACCAAATATTCATCTTTGCACTACAGGCCAAAGATATTCATTTGTATCATCAGTCGGTCATGTCATCTCAACACCTGTTCATCTTTGCACTACAGGCCAAAGATATTCATCAAGTAATTATACATCTTTGCACTACAGGCCAAAGATATTCAGTAATATCATCATTTAGGACTGAGGATGATGAAAAATATCTTAAAGAGAACGAATCCAATAGACAGAAGGACAAATAGTAGGGATTCGTATAACAGTTTATCCAAGATCGATAATACTTCATAATAATCAATTGTGAAGCAGAATTCAAAAATAAAGATCAAAACATGGATACAATCAAAGATAGTAACCATAATAGACATCTTGGACAAAAGGGAAAATTTTATTTTTCGGTGAATAGTGCCGTATTCGTGAATAGTGCCGTATACGATGAATAGTGCCGTATACGTGAATAGTAACCCCCGACACAAAAAGTTCCAAATTTGATAAAAACTCATATCAATATTTCAGCATAATGATATTGAAGAAAATAATATCATTAAGAAGAAAATAATATCCCTTACCTCAAAATATCAGTACTTCTTGTCGTAATACCGGTATAAAGGCTGAAAGAAACTTGCTCTGATGAATAGAAACTCTCAAAGTATCTAAATACTCACAAAATACACTCAATAATCTAGAGAGAGAAAGAGAGAAAACTTGTTTCTGGTGTGATTTTCAATTCTAACTTAGCCCTCTATTTATAGGAAAATTTTTGGTAGGTTTGACCTGCAACCTGAATGGCTTTACCTGCTACTATTCCCACCCACCACATTTGAAATATAATTCAGCACATTTCTTCACCAACCACAAGTGGGCCCCACCAATTCTAGAATTTTCCACCAAAATGATAGACTCCTAAAATTCAACAATTTCTGAACCAGTCATCTTGTAAAATTCGTAATAAATCATACGTTCATTTTTAACGGTTCAAAATTTATGGACATATACTCAACTTATATATGTATAACATATCCAAAAATTACCACGATCCAACGGTCGGATTAAAAATTATAACCCCCGCAAACTATCTCAAAAACCCTGATTTTTAATACCTCCATTCCGACAAAAATACTGACAAAAACCTCAACATTGACTCCTTCATTTTTAACCACAAAAATATATCCCTCATTTATATCCACATAAAATAAATATTTCCTTATCATATGAATCAATAATTAATTATTCACAAATAATATTACAGAATCACATTTATGACAACCAGGCCCGTTCCCAGGAAAGCGGGGGCTTTCCAATAAGGATTTCTCCTTACTGGCGCGCAATTAGATGACCAAACCTCTCCTTAGACAGAACTTTCTAGACATTGCCAATAATGTTATCTAATAATATTATTCAAATAATATGGAATTATTGATCTGATAAATGAAAATACTGTGCAGCAACAATTATTAAAACAACAATAATATAAAATATCACGCAGCAATTATTGAATCAATAAAATAAAATATTGAATAATAACTACTGTAACAATTATTGAGTAGTGCCTTCTTACGTAAGAATCAATAATTGGTGCAATACCGTGTGCTATTGTATTTTAAACACCGGTATTCCACAGTATTAACGTAACAACTACGCCGTTATTTATAAACAACTTATACTTGTCGTTTTCTTCATCCAATCGCTTTCCATTATGGGGCCCACACAAGGCTGCGTCGTCGTACGAATATTCCCCGACAGCAAGAATATTCCACGACCAACCGAATATTCACGCGACCAAAAAATAAATATTTTATAACCACTTTGCTTATTTTGCAAAAATTGCACATTTCACCCATAACCAAAGTATTATATCAATTTAACCCCTTATTATTCACAATAATATTTAGAGAAAATTTGATTTTATTCATTAATAAGTTGGGGTCTTACAACCTCCCCTCCTTATGAAATTTCGTCCTCGAAATTGACGTACGTACCTGATGTTTCAAAAAGGTGAGGATACCTCGCTTTCATTTCTTTGATTCCAACTCCCAGGTCATTTCTTCATAGCATGATTTCTCCACAAAACCATAACTTGTGGTATAAACCTTCGTGCGTAGGACATGCTCTTTCCTATCCAAGATCTTAACAGGTACCTCCTCGTACGTTAAATCTTCAGCTATCTCGTCTGGTTCTAACTCATAATGTGGTTCGGGTCTTTAAACATATTTACGAAGCATAGATATGTGAAAAACATTATGAAACACGAGACATGCTTGGAGGTAATGCGAGTCTATATGCCACATTTCCTATTCGCTCAAGAATCTCAAATGGACCAACAAATCTTGGATTGAGCTTTCCTCTCTTCCCAAATCTTGTAACTCCCTTCCATGGTGCAACACGTAACAATACATGATCCCCAATATTAAATTCCACGTCCTTCCGATGAAGATCCGCATAACTCTTTTGTCGATCCTGTGCCGTTTGTATACGTTGTCGAATCGTTTGGATCTTCTCTGTAGTTGTAACAACCCCAAAATAGGTCCATTCCATCCAACCCATTCTGAGTCGTCAAATACATGGTACAGAAAACAACTACAACTTTATTACAACAATTGTCGTGCAAAATACAACAACACATATGCTGTGAGTTTGGATACAAATATATATACCAACTGTGACGTTGGACACCATCATGTATCAGCACTTCACAAAGGTATCTTACATAAAGGTATAGTCAAAAACTGTTTTAGAAATTAGAATCTTTGGGAAATGCTCAAGGAAACCTTCGTACATGGGAGGCCACGCGTCTAGGTTATGATAGATATCATATGGCCACAGAATTATCCTTGGTTGACCCAATAGACCCCAAAGAAAAACGAGAAGATTACTATCATATTCTTCCCAATGGTGAGTCTTCTCTTGACTTATCATTATCTCCACTGTCTCTAATTGAGAATTATACTTTAAACAAACACCAAGATTATATAGGTAGTGCTCGTATATATACTCAGCAAGTGGAGGAGCACATCCCTGTCTTATGATGACACGAGGTTGTATGTCGTTAGACATCTTGTATAATAGTGAGCAACCACCCTTCCAACGTTGGGTACACCTTACCCTATTGGATTCACCAATATAACTACAAAATGAACTTTTCTATACTGCTTCGGGAGAACATGACTAAGACCACCGTTCTATTTCCCCGTTACCCTCGCTCGACCCAGCTACACTCTTATTACCTGAAAGGAATTGTGAAGCAAAAGGGTGAGCACAACTAGCTCAGTAAAGAATATCATGACTAAAGATAATTAAATTATCAATAGCCTTCATCAATAATAAATCAGAGATTTAGAACATATGGTAAATGATAAAAATTTCAACCATAGTTGCAGCGGAACGAGCAATCCATTAGAAGAGTCAAATAGACTATAAAGTCTATTATCTTCTCCATGTTAAAAATCCATCAACAATGTTTTATCCATGTAACCTCACTCAACAGTTCCTTTCCACAATCATATGAATAACTCATAATCATAATTGTGACTATAAATTTTTCTTCGCACCCAGGACGAAGAATATTTTCATCACCTGTCTTTACCTGAACATCAAAGATCATGGTTATACCAAATCACATTCCTGTTTATAATCATACTAACAAATCCATCTTTGCACTACGGGCCAAAGATATTCATCACAAACCATCTTTGCACTACGGGCCAAAGATATTCAACAACAGTTCATCTTTGCACTACATGCCAAAGATATTCATCAACAAACCATCTTTGCACTACGGGCCAAAGATATTCAACAACAGTTCATCTTTGCACTACAGGCCAAAGATATTCAACAACAGTTCATCTTTGCACTACGGCCAAAGATATTCACAACAATTCATATTTGCACTACAGGCCAAATATATTCATATCTCAAAGAAATATATAATCATTTCAGAATTTATATAAACAATAATTATAACCATGTTGATCAATTCACCTTTGCACTTAAGCTTAAGATATTCAATTATAAATTCAATGGTCATGATCATACCAGTCACAATTCAACTTTGCACTACAGGCCAAAGAGAACCCTAGTCATGATCATACCAATAATCTACCCATCTTTACACTCCAGTGAAAGAGAATTTCAACATCAGGGTTATAAAAATGTTATATATGATGATAAAAATAATATGATCAACATATAGTTTTAATCTCAAGAGTAATATTCGTAACTCATGAATAGTAATCGTGAATAGTAACTCATGAATAGTAACCCCGACACAAAAGATAGAAATTCCACAATAAAATCCATACCAATATTTCGGTATAATGATATTGAAAGAATAACATTACTTAAATTTATAAACAATTTATTTTAATTGTTTACACTTTACTAATTAATGCATTTAATCATCATAAAATGCCAACTCTTACAATTTCATCATCAATAACCAAAACCCTCATCAAAAATCTGCATATACCTCATATAGGATTCTCAAGCCATAAAATCCTATTTTCAATTTTCTTTCTTCACAAAACATATTTAATTCATTTACTCATAACTAGACCATTTTCATGAAAAATACCAAATCAGTTCCAAAAATATTTCTTTTCTGGATTTAGCATAATATAGTCCCATAGTGAACATATATTTTTCTCAGAATTTTTAAAAGTCATTTACTATTTTTCATATGGCCAAAATAGCCGAATATTTAGACATTTATCAAAAATTGTACTTTTGTCTAAAATTCTGAAATTTACAGAGTATACTTCTATCATATACATGTACTCCCAATAAAAATTTCATCAATTTTGGAGTTAACCACAAGGAAATTATAAGCGGTTACTTTTAAAATAGTCTTTTCTCATAAAATTCATAACTCTCAATCTATACATCCAAAAATCACCATTTTTGGACACAATCAAGAAAACTCATCAAAATATCATTTCAAATTTTTCCAGAATTTTTGAAGATCAGAAAAATTACGAAACTGAAAATCATAACAACCCTTAAAATCCCTTACTATCCTTACCTCAAAAGAGCAGTACTTCTGACTGGATATCGGATATGATGCTGAAGGAAACTTGCACTGATGAATAGCAACTCACACCAAGTATCTAAAACTCACAAAATATGCTTCATAATATAGAGAGAGAAAGAGAGAAAGCTTATGTTTCTGGTGTGATTTTCAATTCTAACTTAGCCCTCTATTTATAGGAAAATTTTGGTAGGTTTGACCTGCAACCTGATGGCTTTACCTGCTACTATTCCCACCCACCACATTTGAAATATAATTCAGCACATTTCTTCACCAACCACAAGTGGGGCCCACCAATTCTAGAATTTTCCACCAAAATGATAACTCCGAAAATTCAACAATTTCTGAACCAGTCATCTCGTAAAATTCATAATAAATCATACGTTCATTTTTAACGGTTCAAAATTTGTGGACATATACTCAACTTATATATGTATAACATATCCAAAAATTACCACGATCCAACGGTCGGATTAAAAATTATAACCCCCGCAAAATATCTCAAAACCCTGATTTTTAATACCTCCATTCCGACAAAAATACTGATAAAAAACTCAACATTAACTCCTTCATTTTTAACCACAAAAATATATCCCTCATTTATATCCACATAAAATAAATATTTCCTTATCATATGAATCAATAATTAATTATTCACAAATAATATTACAGAATCACATTTATGACAACCAGGCCGTTCCCAGGAAAGAGGGGGCTTTCCAATAAGGATTTCTCCTTACTGGCGCGCAATTAGATGACCAAACCTCTCCTTAGACAGAACTTTCTAGACATTGCCAATAATGTTATCTAATAATATTATTCAAATAATATGAATTATTGATCTGATAATGGAAAATACTGTGCAGCAACAATTATTGAAACAACAATAATATAAAATATCAACGCAGCAATTATTGAATCAATAAAATAAAATATTGAACAGTAATTACTGTAACAATTATTGAGTAGTGCCTTCTTACGTAAGAATCAATAATTTCAAAAATACTATGCAATACCGTGTGCTACTGTGCAATAACGCGTATTACTGTATTTAAACCACCGGGTATTCCAACAGTGTTAACGGTAACAACTACGCCGTTATTTGTAAAAACTCAAATTTGTCGTTTTCTTTCACCGACAGTTATTCGTTATGGGGCCCACAAATAGCTGCGCCGTCGTACGAATATTCCCCGACAGAAAGAATATTCCACGACCAAACGAATATTCCCCGACAACAATGATTATTTTATAACCACTTGCTTATTTTGAAAAAAAAAATTCATATTTCACCCATAACTTTAAACTTTTATCAATTTAACCATTTACTGAATAGTAATTAAAGAAAATTGAATACTTTTATTTCATAAAATTCGGGGTCTTACAATCTCCCCTCCTTATGAAATTTCGTCCTCGAAATTTACGTACCTGGTATTTCAAAGAGTTGAGAATACCTTGCTTTCATTTCAGATTCCATCTTTCTGTCATCATAATTTCTCCATTGCTCATCTCCTGTATTTCAAATATCATTCTAGAATACAGCTTCAAAACAAGGGTTAATTTAACAAATTAACATATCACATAATATCCTGATATTATGACTGACCAACAAATAAGCTTAGGTAGGACACACTAGCGAAGGATTTACTCATCTCTCCCCTCCTAGTTGTATTCCCGATCTCCGCCAGAGATCATATCCCTAAGCTCTGATACCAAATGTAACTCTGGACACCAACCTATGTCAGCACCTTACATGATACCTATCAGTTTGCCACCGCAGAGAACGGCGTCCCCTACGGAGAGTCTGGCTTCGTGCATCCCCCATCAACAGGAAGTCACCAGCGAGAGGCTCGGGGCTCTTTAATACTTATAGCTCTGATACCAAATGTAACAACCCCAAAATAGGTCCATTCCATCCAACCATTCTGAGTCGTCAAATACATGGTACAGAAAACAACTACAACTTTATTACAACAATTGTCGTGCAAAATACAACAACACATATGCTGTGAGTTTGGATACAAATATATACCAATGTGACTTTTGACACATCATGTATCAGCACCTCACAAAGGTACCTTACATAAAGGTATAGTCAAAAACTGTTTTAGAAATTAGAATCTTTGGGAAGTGCTCAAGGAAACCTTCGTACATGGGAGGCCACGCGTCTAGGTTATGATAGATATCATATGGCCACAGAATTATCCTTGGTTGACCCAATAGACCCCAAAGAAAAACGAGAAGATTACTATCATATTCTTCCCAATGGTGAGTCTTCTCTTGACTTATCATTATCTCCACTGTCTCTAATTGAGAATTATACTTCAAACAAACACCAAGATTATATAGGTAGTGCTCGTATATATACTCAGCAAGTGGATGAGCACATCCCTGTCTTATGATGACACGAGGTTGTATGTCATTAGACATCTTGTATGATAGTGGCAAACCACCCTTCCAACGTTGGGTACACCTTACCCTATTGGATTCACCAAATATAACTACTAAATGAACTTTTCTATACTGCTTCGGGAGAACATCTGAGACCACTGTTCTATTTCCCGTTACCCTCGCTCGACCCAGCTACACTCTTATTACCTGAAAGGAATTGTGAAGCAAAAGGGTGAGCACAACTAGCTCAGTAAAGAATATCATGACTAAAGATAATTAAATTATCAATAGCCTTCATCAATAATAAATCAGAGATTTAGAACATATGGTAAATGATAAAAATTTCAACCATAGTTGCAGCGGAACGAGCAATCCATTAGAAGAGTCAAATAGACTATAAAGTCTATTATCTTCTCCATGTTAAAAATCCACCAACAATATTTTATCCATGTAACATCACTCAACAGTTCCTTTACAATCATATGAATAACTCATAATCATAATTGTGACTATAAATTTTTCTTCGACCCAGGACGAAGAATATTTTCATCACCTGTCTTTACCTGAAACATCAAAGATCATGGTTATACAAAATCACAGTTCCTGTTTATAATCATACTAACAAATCCATCTTTGCACTACGGGCCAAAGATATCATCAACAAACCATCTTTGCACTACGGGCCAAAGATATTCAACAACAGTTCATCTTTGCACTACGGCCAAAGATATTCATCAACAACATCTTTGCACTACTGCCAAAGATATTCAACAACAGTTCATCTTTCACTACAGGCCAAAGATATTCATCAACAGTTCATCTTTGCACTACAGGCCAAAGATATTCATCAACAATTCATATTTGCACTACAGGCCAAATATATTCATATCTCAAAGAAATATATAATCATTTCAGAATTTATATAAACAATAATTATAACATGTTGATCAATTCACCTTTGCACTTAAGCTTAAGATATTCAATTATAAATTCAATGGTCATGATCATACCAGTCACAATTCAACTTTGCACTACAGGCCAAAGAGAACCCTAGTCATGATCATACCAATAATCTACCCATCTTTACACTCCAGTGAAAGAGAATTTCAACATCAGGGTTATAAAAATGTTATATATGATGATAAAAATAATATGATCAACATATAGTTTTTAATCTCAAGAGTAATATTCGTAACTCATGAATAGTAAATCGTGAATAGTAACTCATGAATAGTAACCCCCGACACAAAGATAGAAATTCCACAATAAAATCCATACCAATATTTCGGTATAATGATATTGAAAGAATAACATTACTTAAATTTATAAACAATTTTTTTTTAATTGTTTACACTTTACTAATTAATGCATTTAATCATCATAAAATGCCAACTCTTACAATTTCATCATCAATAACCAAAACCCTCATCAAAATCTGCATATACCTCATATAGGATTCTCAAGCCATAAAATCCTATTTTCCAATTTTCTTTCTTCACAAAACATATTTAATTCATTTACTCATAACTACCATTTTCATGAAAAAATACCAAATCAGTTCCAAAAATATTTCTTTTCTGGAATTTAGCATAATATAGTCCCATAGTGAACATATATTTTTCTCAGAATTTTTAAAAGTCATTTACTATTTTTCATATGGCCAAAATAGCCGAATATTTAGACATTTATCAAAAATTATACTTTTGTCTAAAAATTCTGAAATTTACAGAGTATACTTCTATCATATACATGTACTCCCAATAAAAATTTCATCAATTTTGGGTTAACCACAAGGAATTATAAGCAGTTACTTTAAAATAGTCTTTCTCATAAAATTCATAACTCTCAATCTATACATCCAAAAATCACCATTTTTGGACACAATCAAGAAAACTCATCAAAATATCATTTCAAATTTTTCCAGAATTTTTGAAGATCAGAAAAATTACGAAACTGAAAATCATAACAATTAACCCTTAAAATCCCTTACTATCCCTTACCTCATAAGAGCAGTACTTCTGACTGGATATCGGATATGATGCTGAAGGAAACTTGCACTGATGAATAGCAACTCACCAAGTATCTAAAAACTCACAAAATATGCTTCATAATATAGAGAGAGAAAAGAGAGAAAGCTTATGTTTCTGGTGTGATTTTCAATTCTAACTTAGCCCTCTATTTATAGGAAAATTTTGGTAGGTTTGACCTGCAACCTGATGGCTTTACCTGCTACTATTCCCACCCACCACATTTGAAATATAATTCAGCACATTTCTTCACCAACCACAAGTGGGGCCCACCAATTCTAGAATTTTCCACCAAAATGATAACTCGAAAATTCAACAATTTCTGAACCAGTCATCTTGTAAAATTCATAATAAATCATACGTTCATTTTTAACGGTTCAAAATTTGTGGACATATACTCAACTTATATATGTATAACATATCCAAAAATTACCACGATCCAACGGTCGGATTAAAATTATAACCCCCGCAAAATATCTCAAAAACCCTGATTTTTAACCTCCATTCCGACAAAATACTGATAAAAACCTCACATTAACTCCTTCATTTTTTACCCACAAAAATATATCCCTCATTTATATCACATAAAATAAATATTTTCTTATCATATGAATCAATAATTAATTATTCACAAATAATATTACAGAATCACATTTATGACAACCAGGCTGTCCCAGGAAAGAGGGGGCTTTCCAATAAGGATTTTCTCCTTACTGGCGCGCAATTAGATGACCAAACCTCTCCTTAGACAGAACTTTTAGACATTGCCAATAATGTATCTAATAATACTTATTCAAATAATATGAATTATTGATCTGATAATGGAAAATACTGTGCAGCAACAATTTATTGAACAACAATAATATAAAAATTCAACGTAGCAATTATTGAATCAATAAAATAAAATATTGAACAGTAATTACTGTAACAATTATTGAGTAGTGCCTTCTTACGTAAGAATCAAATAATTTCAAAAAATACTATGCAATACCGTGTGCTACTGTGCAATAACGCGTATTACTGTATTTTAACCACCGGTATTCCAACAGTGTTAACGGTAACAACTACGACGTTATTTGTAAAAACTCAAATTTGTCTTTTCCTCTCACCGACAGTTATTCTGTTATGGGGCCCAAAATGGCTGCGCCGTCGTACGAATATTCCCCGACAGAAAGAATATTTCACGACCAAACGAATATTCCCCGACAACAATGATTATTTTATAACCACTTGCTTATTTTGAAAAAAAAAACATATTTCACTCATAACTTTAAACTTTTATCAATTTAAACCATTTACTGAATAGTAATTTAAGAAAAATT
>CM029017.1:210161670-210242509 GCA_016801055.1 Panax notoginseng
ACTGAACCTGTTGTTATTTGAACTTGGTCCTTTTAAGTGCTAGCATCAATTAAATAGGATGAAAAGATGCTCTTTATAACCAGTGCTTGCTATTGGGTGAACAAACTATTATCCAAATTCAGATTCTCACTCCTTCAAGAATTCACTAGTTCACACTTAATTGGTTGACTTTGGAATATGAGATACTCGATAAAAGAATCCAATTGGAGTTGATATCATCTTTTATGTTACCTATACAAGAATTATGGAGTACTACTAGAAATAAAAGTTTTTCCATTCTGTATGTATATATATATATAATAAACGAAGAAAGAAAATATGTCAGCCTGTTTCTTTGTTTATCTGTATTATGTATGGGTGCTTACTACTTGTCATGCTCCATGGTTCTACATGCATACACAACAACTTATGAATATACTGCAAGATATTCTCTTTTTTATTTCATGTTTATATGAATAATAGTATTACTTCTTCTTTTATGAAATATTTCTCTGCATGTTTCTCCATCTTTATGTATTATTTAAGGATTTTCAGTTGAATTAAGTTATTGAAATCATTTATATACTGGCCTTGAAGTTTATTTTGAAAGAGTTGCAGTGAAACTAATAATTATTTGTGCCTCAATGAGGAAGTGCATGTTTTCTGGTTGCGTTTGTGCGTTGAACGGTGCCGGTGCATTGATGAAGTAGGAAGTCAGTAATTCAATAAAGGCATCAATAATGGGAAGGACAGAGTTGTATGGGTGAAAGACAATCTAGGATAAGGTGAATATATTGAACAAACTACTGTTTCTTTGCAGGTCTGTACAGGTATAGATTAGGAGATGTGGTTAAGGTTATGGGATTTCACAACTCGACCCGGAACTCCAATTTGTTTGTAGGAGAAATCTTCTGCTCACCATCAACATTGATAAGAACACGGAGAAAGATTTACAACTATCGGTTGAAGCAGCAGCAGCCAAACTGCTAGCTGCAGAAAAACTTGAAGTTGTGGATTTCACAAGCCGTGTCGATTTATCCACAGATCCCGGTCATTATGTCATCTTCTGGGAAATAAATGGCGAAGCAAATGACGAGGTTCTGAAGGAATGCTGCAATTGTTTGGACAAATCATTTGTGGATGCAGGCTATACGAGCTCCCGAAAGGTCAATGCCATAGGACCACTCGAGCTCCGAGTCTTGAGGAGGGGAACTTTTCATGAGATTCTTGATCATTTTGTAGGATTGGGTGGCTCTGTAAGCCAATTCAAAACTCCTCGATGCGTCGGACCCAATAATAACACAGTGTTGCAGATACTATGCAACAATGTTGTCAAGTGCTACTTTAGTACTGCTTTTGATTGAACTAGTTACTATAAGAATTGTAGTTTGACCATTTTCAGTGGTAACTCAGTGTCTGTTTATTCCTACATTGTCAAAACTACTTCAAATGGTACATATAAATTCATAGCTTTTCTCTCTGTCAATTATCTACATTCTCAAAACTGACTCACCTATAATGGGGATTAATTTCTCTCTCTCTCTCACACACACACACATATATAATAAGTGAGATAATGGACTTCCACTACTTGGATATATAAGGGAGAATGAGACAACATTTAGCCAAAGTGGATATTTGGGGTGGGGTGGGGTGGGGTGGCGTGGGGGGGGGGCATACAACATCATACCTTGGTCTTGTAATATTTTATAATAACATTTTCTATGTTTTATTTCAAAAATAGTTTTAGGATGAAGACATCCAATATACTAAAATATGTTTTTATGGATTAGTGGGAGTTGGTTGGACAACACTTTTGATAAATATAGACCACAAAATTAGTTCCATGGTTAGACAGTACATCCTCTGTCCCTATTTTTTCTGTCCCTCTTGTGTCTTCAACTCACATGTTTGACACCTCGTATCTTTACTTAGCATCAATTAACTCTAAAATTAAATAAGAGACCAGATGTCAAAATTTAAGTGGGCGACACAAGGGAGA
The DNA here is from genome assembly GCA_016801055.1 of Panax notoginseng. Lineage (NCBI taxonomy): Eukaryota > Viridiplantae > Streptophyta > Magnoliopsida > Apiales > Araliaceae > Panax > Panax notoginseng. The sequence goes on from CM029017.1 coordinate 210,163,652, forward strand.
CAGGAAAAATAGAGAGAGAGGATCTGCTCTCCCCTAATTATAACATTGCAATTGTTATTGTTTTGGAAAATAGAATATAAATTACTATATACCTAGTGGAAGTAATCTATGATACTCCATATTTAAGTAGGTATGCATCCATACTGGTCTTCTAGTCTTGTTACTGGGCCAAAGGCTTATAGAAAGGGGAAGCAGTAACAAGCCCTTGTTTAGACTTTGAAAGAGTATAACACATCAAAGTTGAGTAAAAGGGAAAAGAAAAAGAAATTGAAGTTATTGTGTCTCTTTGTTTCAACTTATTTACCTCATAAATGATGTGGTTAAATCTAAACCATCTTATCAAAATAATAAGTACATATAGATTTTTAAATATTATTAGCATAACAAAATGTTATAAAATCTTATTAGCATAACAGAATGTTTCATGAATAATTATTGGTTAAAACATCAAATTAACATAATATATAAATTAACATTTATGAAAAGAGATTTTACCCATATGCACATTTTAATTTTTCTGGTGGTGGTGGTGTGGTACTTATTTATTTGTTTTGACTTCCCATTCCCTATTTAAAAGGTGTTACAATTTTTTAATGGCATCTTATATATATATATATATATATATATATAATATATATATATATATTAATATAATATAGAGTCCGGATCCAGTCCGGGATCCCGGACTCTATAAAATCCGGACCTTTATTTTTTATTTTTTTTTTGCTTTTTTTTTTTTTGAAACAACTAAAAAAAAAAAAAAATTTATGGAATTGAAATTTTTTCATAATAAAGTGTTTTGGGCGTGATTGGGTACGTATAAAAAATATGGTGGTACAGTCTGTGCAGACTGTACCACCACTTTTTGGTATAGGTATTCAAAACACACCCAAAACATTATATTATGAAAAAATTTCAGTTCCATAAATATTAAATATTTTTTTTAGTTGTTTTGAAAAAAAAAGGCAAAAAAAAAAAAAAAAAAAAAAAGGTCCGGATTTTAAGAAAATCCGGACTCCCGGACCGGATCCGGTTGTATATATATATATATATATATATATATATATATATATATATATGGTAAAAATGGAGATACACATCCGTGTAACTTTAAAAGTTACACGGTCTACGATCATAGAGTGATTTTACTCTACGATCGTAGAGTAGTCCCCAGATAGTAGAGGGAATTCACTCTACGATCGTAGAGTAGTCCACGATCGTAGAGTGAATTCACAAATCGTAGAGTAACTACTCTACGATCGTAGAGTGAAATCACCCTACGATCGTAGACCGTGTAACTTTTAAATTTCACTCTACGATCGTAGACCGTATAACTTTTAAAGTTACACGACTGTATACCTCCATATTCCCCTATATAGAGAGCTTGTCCCGCGAATCAAAAAAAAATGAGCCAAAAAACGAATCGGCTATAGTGACGAATTTTTCTGTCGTTATAACATAAAAAACCGTCGTTCCATCTCTATAACCCGGTTCGTCTTTGATTCGTTTTTTTATTTGTTGGAGAAATTTTTCGTATATATAAAACCTATAGTTTGCCAACTTTGTAAAGAAAATGTCTAGTATATATAATCTGGTTTGAGAAAACTAGTAGGAAAAAATCAACAGCAGCTAGCAGCCCATATGGATCAAAAGGAAGAGGATGAAGATATGCCAAAAGGGGGTAAAGAAAGCCCATTGTACGATCTTTATGAAGTGGTTGCAATTGGTAATCAAATTGATAGGCATACAATGGCTTTTCCATTTTTTGGATCCTCAAGAACTGATGCTGCACCATCATCGGGAGAATTCCGGCCGGTGAATTTGCCGTCCGAGGAGAGCTTGTCGAAAAAGGTTGGCTCTTTTATTAAATATTTTAGCAAAACTGTGGACAAGAAGAAGAAGCTTGAAGGAGAGAAGAAAGAAAAACATAAGAAGAAAATTGGGATTTGAAATAATTGTGTTACGATTTGGAATGCCTACATTGCTTATACAATCTTTGATAAATATAATATATAGTAATTATTGTGCACTGCTCACGATCTTTTCTTAATCTAATGTGATTTTATTTTTAGACATTTTGAACGTGTTTTAATTAAATTTTTTTGTACTTTCACATAAAAATTATTTGCATTAGAGAAATTAATAAAAACACAAATTTTAGCGCGGGAATCTAAATGAAAATTTCATTGAAAATGTCGTTAAATTTGAAGAAAATATTAGTAATTCTCAAATAACTTAAATCGCAGATCGAATAAATAAACTTGAAATTGTATTTACATTTAACAATACCGATTATAGAAACTAATAAATAAAAATTTTAGTGCATAAATATAAATGGAAAATTCATCCAAAATAACATTAAATTAAATTTTAAAAAAGAATGTTAAGAATTTTGGAGTCTCACATCAAAGTGAATTCATAAATTCTAAAATACTATGATTGTCATACTCTGATTATTATTGATAATTTATCGATTCAATAAATAACACATAAATGGATATTTAAATCAACATAAATTGGTTTACAAAATAAGTATCTTCTTAAATTCATAGAAGTTTGATATGAGTTAAGAACATCAACATTTTAATGTTATTGGAATCAGGCTCGTCATCTGGATTAATAATGGCAAAGTTATGGAAGGAAAATATGGTAACGATGTATCCTAAAGAATAAAAAACAGTGTTCGGCTTGGCCCATCTGATTCTCTAGAATTTGGATAAGGTCTTGAATGAAATAATGGACAAACCAGGTCTCAAAATTGACCAATTCTGACCACAGTGAACTTGTTATCATAGCCCAATTCAAATTGGGTGTACTCAAGTGTTGTTTAATAAAACTAAAAGAAAATATCTGAATAAGAGAATCTAAATGAGCTGAATGAAGTAGAATGTCTAAATATAAAATAAAATAATGTGTTTGATAATTGTCTGTCTAAAATATCTGAATACGCGTATTTCTCAATTTTAACCTTCTGGACTATTATGAACAAATTTATTATGTAATTATAAATAAACAAAATTATTCAAGAAAAATTAAATATAAACTTGTGAACAATCTTTTAGGTGGAGTACATAACAAAATTTGTTTACAACAGTAAAAAAAAAAATATTAAATGTAATTTTTAATTGTCTACGATAGTAGGTAGGTAAAAATATCGTTCAATACTATTACTTATTGATTCAATCACAATTTTATGTATGAATCATTTAGACACATTCAGAGTTTAAAAATTATAAAACTAACGGTTTAACGGTCAGATTCAGACTCGTTCAGATGTAAACAAATAACCCCTTAAAATCTTCTAACAATTTATAAATGAAAAATAATATATATTGTGAAAGTTTATATTCGACTTTTTGATTATTAATTACATTGTGAAACTCCAGATTTTATGAATAAATATTTAATTTTTTAAAAATATTTTTTTTAAATATTATGGTGTGAATTTGAGATAATGTTATAGTTGTGGGTAGTATTTATAAATTTTACAAAGTATGCAGGTTGTTGTATTATATTCGATTGGTTGGAGAATATTATTTTTGTCGGAGAATATTCGTACGACGACACAATTATTGGTAGACCCCACAACGGAATTATTGTCGAATTGAGAAAACGACAAAAATATTTTATTAAAAATAACTGCAGAAGTTTTACCGTTGATACTGTTGAACTACTCGGTAACAAAAGTACAGTAATACGTGCGGTTGCATAGTAACATACGGTATTGATTATTGAGACTTACGTGATTAGTCACTTAGTTTGATTCAATTATTGTCAATTAATAATATGAATTATTTAGCGATAATGAAGTTTTGTTTTATTCATATTATATCTTTTTATATAAAACAGAATACTTTATTAAAGTTATTCTATAAATAGAATATATTATATTTTATTTAAAAGATTTTTCTTTAAATATGAACCGTCAGATTAAAATAAATCAATCTGGACCGTTCATAAATTAGTTACTATGCATTCCATTTTCCTATAAATAGAAGCTCATTCCTTCATTATTTCTTACGAAATCACTGAAACTCTAGATAGAGAAACTATAGAGAAAGTTCTTCTTCTATATACTTGAGCGTATTTCTTTATGAGTTTAAGAAAACTTTGAGCGTAGTACAAGTTTTTTTCGAGTATATTCTCGCCCTAACAGTCGAAATACTCTTCTTTCAAAGGCAATGGATATTATTTGTTGTACCCGTAAGGGGTATTATTTCTTTTGTATTCATGAAGAGAACTTCTGTTATTCCATTATTTATTATTCTGTTGGAATAACCTGTATACGCGGTCTACCCTATACTTGGTGACATTCTTCTATTATTCTGTTGGAACATCCTGTCTGTGTGTTTTACACCGGACCTGGTTCCGTCTTTATTATTATTCTGTTGGAACATCATGTCTGTGTGTTTTACACCGGACCTGGTTCCGTCTTTATTATTATTCTGTTGGAATATCCTGTCTGTGCGTTTTACGCCGGACCTGGTTCCATTATTTATTATTATGTTGGAATAACCTGTTTGTGCGGTCTATCGCATGCATGGTGATTTCTTTTGTTATTACATTCTTTATTATACTCAGTTGGTTAAAACTTTGACTTCTATACTCCATGAAATTAGTGGAATATCTTTGATATTTGCGCTTCATCTAGTATCTTTTCATGGAAATATTCTTCTAAGAATTCTTAAATTTTACTCCACAAAGCAGTATCATATTGACAATTTGGACGTTGTTAATTCCTGGATAAATTAATTTTTGAACTTGTTTTATTGAATTCTTATATCATTGTCATCATCCTCATGTTTATATTTTGTTGAAAGTCATCTCTGACCTGTAATGCATAGATGGACTTGGTATGATTATGACTAGGGATTAATCGGTGTAATCATGACCGTAATATTACAAATGATGTGAAAAAAGTCCTCATTGGCCCGTAGTGCATTGATGTACAGTTTTTGGTATGATTGTGGCTATGAATTCTCTTTGGCCGTAGTGCAGAGATAAATTATTTTATGGCATGATCAGGACCGTTGATGAAAACATGATTATCTTTAGCAGTAGTGCATGGATAATTCGTGGTCGTGATACTAAAGAATATCATTGGCCGTAGTGCTTGGGTGATTCGATGATGTGGATTATTTATTAAGTTGAGTCCCAACGATAAAAGTCATGAAAAACCTTTTAAATCATAAAAGATAGTAAATTTTATTCTCTACTTGACTCTTTTAATGGATTGTTTGATCCGCTGCAGTTAAACTTGATGTCTATTGTATTTTATCAGTTTAACATTGTTGAAGACTAATGATAATTTATTTTGCATTATCTTAGTCATAATATTTCTTGCTGGGCTAGTTGAGCTCACCCTTTGTTTCACGGTTCTATTCAGGAAATGAGAATATAGCTGGGACGAGTCAGAAAACGGAGTGATGGACCAGATGATAGCATTAGTAGTCCTCACTATTCTATGTAATAGTGTGATAATAATTGTAATGAGGACTCCTTTTGAGTATGGATACTCTCTAGAAGATAATATTTGTATTTAAACTCACAGTTATGTTTTGTCGTATTGTACACGACAGTTGTATTAGTAAGTTATATTTGATTTCTGTACCATGTATCTGGCGACCCAAGATGGGTGATGTATACCTAATTTTGGGGCGTCACATGTGACGCCCCCAAAATAGGTATACAACACCCATTCTGAGTCGCCAAATACATGGTACAGAAAGCAAACTACAACTTCAATAATACAATTATCGTGCAAAATACGACAACACATACTGTGAGTTTAAATACAAATATTATCTTCTTGACAATATCCACACTCAAATAAATCCTCATTACAATTATTCAAACACTATTTTACAGAAATAGTGAGGACTGCTAAAACATCTTTCTAGAACCATCACTCCATACCCCGACTAGATCCTGCTATGTTCTCACCTCCTGAGAAGAAAAAATGGAACAAAAAGAAAAAGGGTGAGCTCAACTAGCCCAGTAAAGAATATTATGACTAAGATAATATACAATAAATTATCGTTAGTCTTCAACAGGGAAAAATCTGATAGAATATAATCGACAATAAGTTTTAGATCAACAACTGCAGCGGAAACGGCAAACCATTAAAAGAGTCAAGTAGAGAAAGAATTCTACTATCTTCTAAGATTTAAAAGTCCATCATCAATATTTTATCCCTGTAATATCAATTAATAATCATCTTTATCCAAATATTCATCTTTGCACTACAGGCCAAAGATATTCATTTGTATCACCTGTCAGTCATGTTCATCTCAACACCTGTTCATCTTTGCACTACAGGCCAAAGATATTCATCAAGTAATCATACATCTTTGTACTACAGGCCAAAGATATTCAGTAATATCATCATTTAGGACTGAGGATGATGAAAAATATCTTAAAGAGAACGAATCCAGTGAGACAGGAGGATAAATATTAGGGATTCGTATAACAGTTTATCCAAGATCAATAATACTTCATAATAATCAACTGTGAAGCAGAATTCAAAAATAAAGATCAAAATATGGATACAATCAAAGATAGTAACCATAATAGACATCTTGGACAAAAAGAGAAAATTTTTTTTTCGGTGAATAGTGCCGTATTCGTGAATAGTGCCGTATACGTGAATAGTAACCCCGACGTAAAAAGTTCTAAATTTGATAAAATCTCATATCAATATTTCAGCATAATGATATTGAAGAAAATAATATCATTAAGAAGAAAATAATATCCCTTACCTCAAAATATCAGTACTTCTGGTCGGAATACCAGTATAAGGCTGAAAGAAACTTGCTCTGATGAATAGAAACTCTCAAAGTATCTAAATACTCACAAAATACACTCAATAATCTAGAGAGAGAAAAAGAGAAAACTTGTTTCTGGTGTTATTTTTAATTCTAACTTAGCCCTCTATTTATAGGAAAATGTTAGCACGCCGAAGCAGACTTAACCTGCAACCTGATGGCTTTACCTGCTACTATTCCCACCCACCACATTTGAATAAAAATCTCAGCACATTTCTTCACCAACCAAGAATGGGGCCCACCAATTCTAGAATTTTCTATCAAAATGATAAACTCCGAAAATTCAACAATTTCTGAACCAGTCATCTCGTAAAATTCATAATAAATCATACGTTCATTTTTAACGGTTCAAAATTTGTGGACATATACTTAACTTATATATGTATAACATATCCAAAAATTATCACGATCCAACGGTCGGATTAAAAATTATAACCCCCGTAAAATATCTCAAAAATCCTAATTTTTAATACCTCAATTCTGACAAAAATACTGATAAAAACCTCAACATTAACTCCTTCATTTTTAACCACAAAAATATATCCCTCATTTATATCCACATAAAATAAATATTTCCTTATCATATGAATCAATAATTAATTATTCACAAATAATATTATAGAATCACATTTATGACAACCAGGCCGTTCCCAGGAAAGAGGGGGCTTTCCAATAAGGATTTCTCCTTACTGGCGCGCAATTAGATGACCAAACATCTCGTTAGACAGAACTTTATTGACATTGCCAATAATGTTATCTAATAATATTATTCAAATAATATGAATTAATGATCTGATAAAGAAAAATAATGTGCAGTGACAATTATTGAAACAACAATAATATAAAATATCAACGCAACGATTATTGAATCAATAAAATAAAATATTGAACAATAACTACTGTAACAATTATTGAGTAGTGTCTTCTTACGTAAGAATCAATAATTGGTGCAATACCGTGTGCTACTGTATTTTAACCACCGGTATTCCAACAGTATTAATGGTAACAACTACGCCGTTATTTATAAATAACTTATACTTGTCGTTTTCTTCATCCAATCGCTTTCCGTTATGGGGCCCACACAAGGCTGCGCCGTCGTACGAATATTCCCCGACAACAAGAATAATCCACGACCAAACGAATATTCCCCGACAAAATAAATACTTATTTTGCAAAATTTGCACATTTCACCCATAACCAAAGTATTATATCAAATTAACCCCTTATTATTCACAATAATATTTAGAGAAAATTTGATTGTATTCATTAATAAGTTGGGGTCTTACATCACATATATAAATAAATATTAATGGTAACTTTTTTACAAAAATATGTAATACGTAATATTCTATTATAGTTCTTACTAATCATAAGCATTGCATTAACAAAAATATCAATATAAAATAGAATTTAAGTTAAAAAGAAAAGTCAAATTAAATGCAAGCTGGATATTTGTCTCTACTTAGTTTGTTGGTTAAATTTATTGTCAAATTAAATGCAAGCCGGATACTGTGTGTTGACCAACTATTGGTTCCACAATGTCAACATTTTTATGCATCGAAAACATTAGACCTACTCAACTTTTAGACAAATACTAAATGTACTACCTCCGTTCCCGATTGTCGTTTAAGGTTTTGGTACATGGATTAAAAAAGTATCATTTATCAAGTAAAATTTATTTGAAATTTCATTACTACCCCTTTATGGGAAGTTGAAAACTATTAATATAAGGAAGAGAATTTCTTGGGACAATGAGAGAAGGTAGGGGTAATATAGGAAAGTAAATAATTTATTCTCCTTGAAAGTTGTAAACGACAAATTTTTTGAAACAAATTTTTTCTTCTAAAACTACAATCTTTTAGGAACAGAGGGAGTATTTCTTACTCACGTAAAGTCCGAATAACCGACATATATATAAATATATGTATATATCTATAATAATAAGATAAAATTTAATTTAAATTTGGACAAAAGAGTACAATAACGGTTCAAATTTATTCTAATTAATTTGGACGGAAAAGCACAAGGACGATTTAAATTGTTGAAATGAATCTAAAACATACTTTTTAAATAGCATACTTCTCTTAAATAACATACCTTTATTAAAACTATGACGTTTTGATAATTATTTTAAAAATAAATGGGGTCGCGGGTGATATTTTTATAAATAAAATAAAAGTAAGTTGGATCACTCTCTTTTAATATTATTTTATTTTTTAAAAGAATCATCAAAACGACATAGTTTTAATAAATGTATGTTATTTAAAAGAGGTATGTTATTTAAGAAGTATGCTTTAGATTAGTGCTCTCTCTCTATATATATGTATATACGGTCCCTTTCTCCAGCAAACCTTAAATGGTGAACTAAAATCGAACCGACTATAACGACGATTTTTTGAGCTATAGTGACGGTTCGAACCGTCGTTATAGCTATGTCGTCGACTTTGTATGCTATACCGACGAAAAAAACCGTCGCTATAGTCGATTCGCTGGAAAAAGGGACCGTATATATATATATATATATATATATATATATATATATATATATATATATATATAGAAAAAAATGTATGTACATAACTGTGTAGTACACAGTCGGCTATGCGCAACAATTTAATACACAGCTGTGTATATAACACGTGTTAGTTATAAGGGTTATATGTATATATACAAATGTGTATTACACAGTCGGGTTATGACGACAAATATTTTGGGCTATGACTACGAATCATCCGCGTTGTCGTAACCAATAATAGCTATGACGACGGGTGAAATCGTTGATTATAACTCAAAAAACGGTCACCATAACCGACTGTGTACTACACAGTTATGTACATATATTCTTCCGTAGTTATAATATTATTTGGATAAATATATCTTTGATCATTCATAATAGATTTAATGATCTAGATTTAAAATATTTAATTCATATGTTACTATTAATAATGAATGACACTTTTTATTTTTTAAACTGACGGTCCATTTCTCTTATTAACGGTTAAAAATAAATTTAACCAAATAAAGTTATAACTAGTATTTGTTATGAGTCGATTTTTTTCTATATATATAATGGTTGACCTCGTGGTAATCTCACAACGACCTTTGAAAAATATTCAAATATAATTATCAAAAAATAATATAAGTGGATTCAATATTCATCCAAATCATGACCCCATTTTAGATAACCAATAACATGAAAGTGAAATGAACAATTCCAACTTAAATAGAGAAAGAAAAATCAACTACGACTTTTAATCTTCTTAGTCTTAATCATTCATAAATTTTTAATAACGACTTATATTTTAGTACACGAATCTCATTTAAACTTAATTTGACCCTAGTTAATTACTCCATATAAAAATAGTGACAAGTGTATTGTTGAAGAAAATACCCCTTATTTATATTTAAATGAAACGAAACAAAACAAAACAACCCTTTTCTTTTCTCTATCGGTCTATCCCATTCCCACCGCAATCTCTTTCTGTCTGTTTCTTTTGACATTTCTGCAGCATGTAAAAGATTGTCGATGCAGAAAAGTCGGATATTTTCAGAACTTTCTCTTCCTCCAATCAAAAGTATAGTTTTTCCTCAGGTTCTGTGAGTCATACGTTGTACAAGTAGAATACCATTTTAATCTTTATTGGATTCTCCGATTTTTTCCTTAAATTTCCCTTACTACATAAAATTCGTTCTTTACAAAGTATTACGGCAGAGAATAATTGGTTTTCTTGAAAATTGTTTAGCAGTGCTCTTCAATGTCTGAACCTGGACAAGTTCGTTTTGTTCGTTGCCCAAAGTGCGAAAATTTGCTTCCAGAGCTCACAGATTACTCTGTACATCAGTGTGGTGCTGTTCTTCGAGGTACCCTCTAATCAATTTCATGAATTTTATCTCTTCCTGTGTTAATTTGTGTCTGGTATCCAAGAAAATGTATAAAGAAACAGTGTTTACATAAGGTTGTTCATTTAAAGCTATGTTTGTGCTTAATTTATGCTTAATTTTAGTTTTTTTTTTTGGGTCAAAGTTGGGATTTTATTTATTGGCAAATTTCAGTTACAAGATGGAAATACTATGTATGTTACTCTTTTTTTTTTGGCTTTTATGGTTTGTTTTGTAAAATGGGTATTTTTTTTATTTCGGTTCTAATTTTTCCAGCAAAGAATGATGATGTTGAGGTGGATGAAGAAAGAATTGGAGGGGTTTTGGAGAATTTTCATTCCACATCAGAGAATTTCGAATTCATGGAGAAAAGAATGATGAATTTGAGTGATGGATCTGTAAGCGATGTCAGGTCAAATGGTAGTTCTACTGGTAGGCTTGAGAGGAAGAAGATTTTGGGCGAGATGCCTGATAAATATAGGGATGGTTTAATGGCTAAAACGGATAAATGGGTTGTTGAGAATGAAGAGGAGATGGATGAGAACATAGATGATACAGGTAAAGAATTTGGGGATTTGAATCTCCGAGTTGGTAATGCAAATAGGTCACGAAGGTCAGCGCGTACATTGGATTGGAGAACTGGTGAGAAAAGTGAAACGGAACGGTTTTGTAGCACTCAAAGGGCCGATGTTGGAGGTGTGAGGTATTTAAATTCAAAGTACTCGGAAGAAGGTCCTTCCAATTACCAATTGGGATGTAATTATGATTATGTTGAAGCAGCTCAACCGCTAAAGAATAGGAGTGACCTTGATGTGTTAAAGAAGATTGAGTACCTTGAACAAGAACGAGCTGATCTTTTAAGGAAGTTGGATGTGTTGAAGGATCAACTTAGTAGGACTCATATGTCTGACAAGCCTAAAGAAAAGGTTCCAGATAGGAGGGTTGTTCATCAAGATCCTTATGGTGGTTCTGAGAATTGGTTCCTTGATGGCTCTTTCGGGCAAAAAAGGGCCTCAATGCAATATTCAATTCCTCATAAACATGTGGGAGGACCTTCTTATATCAATCATTACGCTGCGCCACCCCCATTCATGACTAGTCGTGAAATGGCTATGCATAGCTTCCATCCTCCCATGCATAATCCAAATCAAGTGCTAGGATCTGAGGATCCTCTTAGGTCCCAAATACTTCGGGAACCTCCTTACCAAGTAGCTCATCCTTTACAACAACATCCATCTCATCCATACTTCTCCGGACGGTATATGAATAAGGATATGGCAAATTTCGATATGCTTGAACCAAATTCACATAATATAAATCTGCATCCACCATCTTGCTCTTGTTTACACTGCTACAACAAACATCATGTTCTTCCACTTGTTCCACCTTCTGTCTACCATAATAAAAGGTTTTCAGATGTTCAGAACAATCCAATGTTTCACCATCATGAAAATCCAGGTGTATCTAGTTCACAGGAATATGATCCAAGATTTACTATCCTCCCTCGACGTAATTATCACAATCCACAATTCAAAACTAGATGGAATAATGATCCGAACTTTGAAGTGGGTGGTTTCAATCGTCAACGTCCTCCAAGGGTGGTGTTAGCCAGTGGTGGACGTTGTTGCCACCCTATAGCTGGTGGTGCTCCATTTGTTGCATGCTACAATTGTTTTGAGTTGCTCCAACTTCCTAAGAAAGTTATGCGTTCAGTGAAAAGTCGAAGGAAAATTAGATGTGCATCATGCTCTAAAATCATCCTTTTAGTGGTTACTGACAATAAACTTGTTAGTTCTCTGTATGAAGAAGTGAAGAAAACTCCTGCAAAGGTTGATGATAGCTCTAATTTGGTGACCAAAGATGGTGCTTTAAATTACCATAGCAATGCAAATAGCAAGGATTTTTCATCAGTTGATTATGATAATTCAGGTTATGATTTTCAGTCGATGGATAAAAAACTAGCTTCACCATCAACAGGACAGGGTTTGAGCTCAAATCAGTCTGCCGAGATGAGAAGCCGTCATTCGGCATCTTTTTGTACTTCTGTGAATGAGGATAGCTCAGACACTTTGATTACTACAAGAAAAGAATCCAATTCTGCCGAGCTTTCAAAGGAAACCAGTCCGTCTCCAGGTTCACCGCTTCGAGAACACATTGATTACTCTAATAAATATAATGCGGTGAAGCGATTTGAAAATGTAAACAGCAGTGGTCAGTCTGAGCAGGAGGGAGTTATGCCAAAGAAGGTTATCTCAAGGCAAAACTCCATGAAAGATGCAGCAGTGGTCACTGAGTTGGAGATATCATCCAATGAGTTCTTCAACACGGGAACATCTGTAGATTCAACGGATGTGTGCAGAGAAGAAGATCAACTGAGAGCCAATAAAGGGGGTGCATCATTCTTTGCAGGTATTATCAGGGAGAGCTTTAAAGACAAATCTAGATCTAGTCAGAACATCGAGCAGGAAAGAGCTAATGTTACAGTTAATGGGCATCCTATACCAGATCAGTTGGTTAAGAAGGCTGAAAAGCTAGCTGGAACAATCCAACCTGGATATTACTGGTAAGCATATATATTTGAAAAAAAGTTGAAAATAGGTTCACCGGGAAAAAATATTTTCTGCACAAACATGCATGCTTAAGTTCTATCAGTATTCTCTGTATTATATTTTGGTGCTAATCAAGTAATTGAAGTTGTCACAAGCTGTAAATGCAAAGGTGTGAGATATGCATATCTTTAGTATTACAAGTTCCTTATTTGAACGTGAAGATAGATAACAGTTTACCGTCTAATTGGTCTTGTACTTCTTTGGAGAAAATGGTCCAGAATTTATTATGATTTGTTATCCTATGTAATTATTCACAGAATATTATCATGAAGCTAGTCTCATTTCATGTTTCAGTAAGACTGTCCAGATTGGGTAGACTGAATGACAGATTTAGTTAGGGCATATGTCAACAGACACTTTTCCTTGCATCTTTGTCGGCTTATATGTTTGCTCTTTGAGGGATTTCTGTTTCAGATATACATTGGGTTTGGAGGGCTGCGTTGCATTATGGATTTCTGTATCTTCTTTCTCTTCTAATAAAACTGTCTTCTATCTAAAAACAATGTCTGGGTACGTACCATCTAGTGTTTTGACTTGGATTTTTGTACAAGTTAATCCTCTTGGAAAACATAGAACTTTATGTTCTATCTAGTATCTTGAAATGCCAAGGAGCCTCTTGGTGGAGTATTAATATTTTTCTCAGAAAGTGGGTCATAAAGATGTTCTGAAGTCAGTTTCCTCAATCTAATCTTAGAAGGGGTGTCCCTTGAGTTTTGCATTGAATATAATTTATATAACTGGATCTTAATTAGATCCAAATTTAGTTGTGAGAGTCCGTCCACTTTTTCCAGCTTTCATGCATGAAGGTTCCCTTATTCTTGTGTAGCAAAGATTGTTTAAAAATTCTATCTAAATTGTTCACTTAATGGTTACGCTTAACACATTTCTTCATCTTGACTGCAAATACTAAGGGTTTTCTCTGCTCCCAATTTGCACCAGGTATGATTCCCGAGCTGGATTCTGGGGTGTGATGGGCGGACCTTGTCTTGGCATACTTTCCGTAAGATCTACTTACGCAGATGCAGAAATATTGATCCATATTAATGATAGCTTGTATATTCATTAATGTTAAAAACTAAGACTTGGTTCTTTATTATGGCAGCCGTTTATCAAAGAACTTAATTATCCCATGCCAGAGGATTGTGCTGGTGGAAATACCGGAGTGCTTGTAAATGGGAGGGAGCTTCATCAAAGAGACCTTAAATTGCTTGGAAAGAGAGGGCTCCCAACTGATAGAGATAGATCATACATTATTGAGATGTCAGGGAGAGTCCTAGATGAAGTCTCAGGTGAAAAGATACATAGCCTTGGCAAACTTGCCCCAACGTAAGACTTTAATTCTGTTTATGGTTCATTCTATTCGTTCTTTAAATGATTGCTCATTGTTGTTGTACAAATTAACTCCCTATCACAAGGGATCACCGGGTTCAAATTTAAGACATTGAGTTTGCGGGGTGAGAGGGAGCAGTTTAGAGTGTGGGTCATTAGGGGGCAAGGATCATGACATCGAGGTTCATCCCTAAAGGAGAAATATGGTTATGTTGAGCTGTGGAATAAATAATACTAACATCAGGTTATGATGCACTGTTTATAATAGGTCAAGCCAAAATGAGATTAGTAATCTAGTAACGCCACTGGTTCAGGTCCTTAAGAGCTAGTTCAATTCTCAAAGGCTTAGTAGTTTCGGAAGAAGATGTCCAACAAGAAAGATTCATGGTCAACCCACCTCTTTCACGAGAATATTTAACCTGTCGTCCGGCTAAACCAAATTGGTAGAACAAATTAGTTTAACTATTCACCATTTACTTAATTGCCTAACAACTATCACCTAGACAAATGTGGCAGTGATTTTGCCCCCTCTTGCATAAAATAAGTGTTCCTAAAACTTTTGTTTTTCACTTAAATTATCACTTCTCATTCTCACCTTCTGTGATGAATCGAATTGCATGTACATTGATGATATATGAACGGTACTAATTATTTATGTAAACGCATTCTGAATATAAATTCAGGCACTAATGACAAGAATTTTGACAGAGTTGAGAAGGTGAAGCATGGATTTGGCATGAAAACTCCAAG
This sequence comes from Panax notoginseng, assembly GCA_016801055.1. NCBI lineage: Eukaryota > Viridiplantae > Streptophyta > Magnoliopsida > Apiales > Araliaceae > Panax > Panax notoginseng. The sequence continues at coordinate 210,179,043 of CM029017.1, forward strand.
AGCAGCTACATGAGTTCTATCATTTCAGAAACTAGAGATCTCCCGCCACCATCGTTCTCATATATGAAAGATCCCGAAGCTGTGATATCTTGGAGTCCAGGTACACCATCATCTTCAAAGATTTATAAAGAGGAAATCGAAACAACTTTTACTCAGAAATCATTGAGAGGAAGATATTCTATTATTACATTGCCTCTGGTGGCTTATCTTTTATTTATTGTCACAGCGCCGTTAAATTGTGCATAAATATAGCTTATCTGTATTCTTTACTTGTATATGCAACTATACAAGGTATGTGAATTTTTCGTGTCAATTTAACCAAGTTTGTAGTGTTTTTATTTTTATTTTTATTTTTTAGTAGTAAAGAGAAGGGTCAAACACATTGTAACGACCCGGTCCAAATCAGTGTCCAGGATAAGGCTCAATCCACGTCTCCAGGGCATTACTTGGGTCATTTGGTCCACTGCAGTACGTACCAAGTCATGAGCCTTACTATAGGTCTGGTTGGACTCAGGTCAGATCATAACACAGATGCACAAAGATATATCCATGCTAAACTGTGTGCCCTTGTTATAGGGACAGGATGACAGGTTAATTCAGCAACTCTCAAGTCTCACTGATGGGCTCACTTTGATTCCAAGAAGACTATAAATGGAATGGGTCCATTTTGATATCAACATAATGATGTGCTCTAATAAATAAAAGAAAATTGAGACTAATTTTATTTATGTTTGAATTCGTTTGTAATGTAATACTGTAATAAATAAAATAGAAGAGTAATATATAGTTCCCTTCTTTATATATGATTTTGTCACATGTATCAACATAGCTTAGCGAACACTAAACAAAATTTTAATATAAAATAAAAGAGAACTAATAAAGCAGAGGTTGAAGAAAGAACCCATTATAAAATGAATATTTCTATGTGCGAACAGGTAAATTGGACCGGAAGAATAAAAAGAATTTGTTTCAGAATAATTGGATAGTATAATTTATTTATTTGTTGGAATAAATTTTTTTTGTTCTTCCAATTCAATTATTATGTCTAATTTATCTGTTTGCATAGAGTTATTTTTATAAATTTGGATACAAAGAAAGCAAAAACAACCAAATTGAAAAGGGAATCAAAATGAGAGAGAAAAAATTACTCCCTCCATTCCTAAATAAGTGACGTTTTAGAAGAAAAAATTTGTTTCAAATTATCTGTCGTTACAACTTTTTAGGAGAATAAATTATTTACTTTCCTATATCACCCTTACCTTCTCTTATTGTCCAAAGAAATTCTCACACTTAGTATTAATAGTTTTCAACTTCTCATAAAGGGATAGTGATAGAATTTTACACATATTTTAACTATTACTACCTCCATCCCATAATAACTGTCGTTTTAGAAGGAAATTTTTTTCTCAATTTATTTGTCGTTTACAACTTTCTAGGAGAAACAATTATTTACTTTCCTATATCACCCCTACCTTCTCTCATTGTCCCAAGAAATTTTTTCCTTGTATTAATATTTTTTAACTTCCCATAAAGGGGTAGTGATGAAATTTCACACCAATTTTTATTAATAAATGATAGCACTAAATGACTTTCTTAATCCATGTACATCAAGCTAAAGCGACAGTTATTATGGAATGGAGGGAGTAAATGATAGTTTTAAACGACTTTCTTAATTTATGTACAAAAACTTTAAACCATACTTATTTAAGAATGAAAGAAGTAGTTAAAACTTAATCCCAAGTAATTTGTCGGTAGAGCGGTATGGATTATGATATTGGGAGTCTTAAAGAAGCAAATGAATGTAACTGGTAATCAACTCATCATGGTAATCTCCCTTTTAAACCAAAGAAGTCTTTTTCTTTTTATGTTAATGGATTCAAATATTATATAACATGCCATTGAATGAAAATACCACAGATATTTTTTTCTCTAGAATAATAACACAAATTATTTTTTAAATTAAATGGAATTTTTTTATTAAAAAAAGAAAGAAAAAGAAAAATCTAACTTATCTTCTATAGTTGTCTCAATATCTGCATTAATTAGAGAGGAAAGTAGAAAGTAGAACCAACAGAACAGCACCTGCAGCCAAGTGAAGTCATCAATGGCACAAGAAGTCACCACACACCTCCCCAAATCCCCCCCACGGCCCACACATCATCACTTCATCATCATTTTCTTGAAGTTTTCTTACTTATAGCCCTTCTCATCTGTCTTATTGTCTTTCCAGGTCAAACATTCACAAGCATAAATCAAAATCAAACGTTGTTATTTGTTCTCATACCAAAAATCCATTTCTGGGTAGTTGAAAAATCTCATCTTTCAATTCTTTTATTAATTTCCCATCTTCTTCATCCATTAATTCTTTCAAATGAGTTGCAGAGGCTGTAATATTATAAAGTCTCAGCGACACAAATGAAACCCATGAGCTTTGATATCAACAAATAACAACATCAATAATCGTAAAACTATTTCTTTTTATAACCCATTTTCATTAGCTCACAAGAACAGTCAAATGTTTGTTAAATTTGTAGTTTGTTTTCTTTTATTGGGTCTTGTTTATCGATTCTATATCAGCAATGTTCCCCAGTTTCCCCCTGTTTTGGGCTCTGACACTTACTTTCTTCTGAATAAAACATTGCCACCGCCGCGGCTTCCGGTGGTTCAGATGCCGGAACCGGCTTATGTTCCGGTGAATGAGAGCCAAGGTTCTGACAATGGTGAGTATATTTGTTTATTTTTTGTGTTTTCATGATAAAAGCGAGTGTCTATTCAAATCCACCCCCTACCCTAGTCTTATTTCTCGAGGGCTGGCCAGATTTTTATTAATCAGATTCACCAAAAAAAAGAAAAAAGAAAAATAATAATCAAATTGAAAAGATTTGTTTTTCGGAACTAAACCCCAATTCCTATAAGAATTCACCCCAACCCCCATTGTAGTTATTGCATATTTCCTGGGTTTTTTGAATTTGAGAGAAAATGTATCAATTTCTAAATAATTCTATTGTGGGTTGATCTATCTTGTTTCTGTTTGGTGGCCCTGCACTAAAATGGCCCCATTGCATTGGACTTAAACTCTTTTAAATTGAACTTAATTGTTTACGACAAGCTTTAATTGTCAAGTGTTAAAAGCAGCTGTATCCTATATAGTCAATATATACATAGATGTTAATTCTAGATCCGAAGTTTGATAATAATTTTTTTTTACTTGTTCTGCACAAAGGAATTAGTTGTGTTTGTCCACGTTTATTAAGTATAATGCAAAGAAATTCGGTTACGATGAAGTTAACTTCATGGTAAGTCAATTGACCACGCAGAGGGAGAGGTCACCTCCCGGTCTACGTGTCGACACTGTATTGATAATTGACCAAAGTTAATTTCATTGCATAATGCCCCTGTAGTCTTTCTTGAGGTTCCTCCTGAAGTTTCTGTGTTGAGTGATATATTTTAATTTTTAATTATATGAACTATGAACAGAAAAATGCGATATTTTTAAGGGAGAATGGGTTCCAGATCCCACTGCTCCATCTTACACTAACAACAGTTGCCACTCCATGGAAGATCATCAAAACTGTATGACGAATGGGCGACCGGATTCAGGTTATATTTACTGGAGGTGGACTCCACGAGATTGTAAATTACCCAGGTTTAATCCACAAAGATTTCTTGGGTTGATGAGGAATAGATCAATGGCCTTCATTGGCGATTCAATTTCGCGTAATCACGTCCAGTCGTTGCTTTGCATTCTCTCACGGGTACATTCTTGGGATTTATCATAATGTTTCTTTTGTTTATGTTTCATTTCAACATAAAATCCTATCCTATGCTTTAACCGGGTAGTTACCAGCTAGAAATCAAGGCATGGCTATGGGTTTCTTATTTGCTGCTGGACCGGTAAAAGTTCAATCGTTTGCCTGAAACAGTTCTAGAACTGAGGTTTTGGCCAACTTTGACTAGAAGAAAGATAAGAGTTGAATCAGAACTAAGGCTCTTAATTGAATCTATACTGACCGCCTAATTAGGAGGCCAATGAGCTAAAACATTAAGCATGAGAAGGGTCACATTTCTCGTCTTCAGGTTACTTAAATTATGATTATTTTATTTGACATTTAGGTGGAAGAAGCTGTTGCAGTATACCACGATAAGGAATACAGATCCAGAAGATGGTATTTCCCCTCATATAACTTTAGTCTTTCTGTTATCTGGTCTCCTTTCCTCATAAAGGCAGCTATTTTTGAAGACATTAACGGAGGAGCTTCATCAAACATAGCTAATCTTCATCTTGACCAACTTGATTCTGTTTGGGTTGAACAATACAAGGATTTTGATTACATAGAGATTGGTGGCGGGAAATGGTTTCTCAAAACCGCTATCTACTTTGAAAACAACACTATTGTAGGCTGCCATAACTGCCCCCAAAAGAACATAAGCGAGGTAGGATTTGTGTATGCATACCGGAAAGCAATAAATTCAACCTTAAAATTCATCGCCAATTCGAAGCACAAAGCTTTCACATTTTTTAGAACCTCCACACCTGACCACTTTGAGAATGGGGAGTGGAACAGCGGGGGTTATTGTAACAGGACCGTGCCATTTAAAGAAGGCGAGGTTGATTTAGTTGACGTGGACAGCGCAATGCGCAATATTGAAGTAGACGAATTTAAGAAGGCAGCGGCTGTGGTATCAGAGAAGGGGTTGGCTTTGAGACTATTTGACACAACCCATCTTTCGTTGTTGAGGCCTGATGGGCATCCAGGACCCTACAGGTCGTATCATCCATTTTCTGGTAAAGATAAGAATGCAAGAGTTCAGTTAGATTGCTTGCATTGGTGCTTGCCTGGCCCGATAGACACTTGGAATGATTTGATGATGGAAATGCTGCTGAATGGATGAAGATTATATATATACTATATACTATATTTTAATGTTACTCGTACCATAGAGGTCGCCTGTATGCATGCTTTAATGGTACTTCTAATGTTATACTCCCTCCGTTCCTTAATACAGGTCGTTTTAGAGAAATATTTTTATTCCTAAATATAAGTCGTTTGAGAATTTCAAGTAAGTATTAATTGTTTAGTTTTCAATATTACCCCAAGTAATAAATATAACTTTAGTTCTCTCACTATTTTTTGTCTAATAAATAACATTCTCTTTTTTCAATACAAGGGCAATATAGACAATTGATAGTATATTAAATGTTTACAATCATTTTTTTAATACTTGTGTACAACTTTAAAACGACCTATATTAAGGAATGGATGGAGTATATTCATTCCCTGTACTTGGGATGAAAATTTTCTTTCGACACCATGTCCATTGGAATATAGGGTTATCACTAGTATTATATTAGAGATAGAGGCTTCCTTCCTCGTATGGAACTTGTGCTTGAGACTGTTAAAAAATTCAATCTTTTCTACTAATCCATTGAAAGTAGAACTGGCAAATAATTTAATCTTTTAACATAACCACGGGAGAGCTCTCCCTGTTCCAAGGAATTCTTACAGGATATAGAAATGCATACTGGAAAACTTATTCCCTCTGTGATTATAACAGGTTTAATATTAAACATTAAAGATTTGTAGAAGTGATTGTGTTTCTGTGATCAAACAATCACTTCTACAAATCTTTCACATAACCCAAACAAATTCCAGATTTGAGACATGTATCAACTTTATTTTGAATAGCCGAAAGAGTTGATGATAACAAATAATGGAATTTGAATGAACATCAACGAAGTAGACTGAAGAAAAATGGTTACTGTTGAACATTCAACAATATGAAATGAAAACTCACAATTGTTTCTGCAACAACATTCAGTGAACCATTCAAGTGGCTTTACTGAACCAATTAAAATCTCAACTTTATTCAAGTAAAATTTCATGTTCTAAACAACACCACATTTGCAAGGGACATAAGCAGCAAGCTTGAAGCCTAAAACAGGCTTAGCTTATAGTACTTAATTTGTATTATTTGGTCTCTGCTTAGCTCATATTCAATATGCACATATTCCTCTTTAATTTTTCTATTGAGTTGAAGACGCAGTCTCTCCCTTCCTGGGCTGCATTTTGAGAAGAGGGTCCTACAATTCAAAAGATAACACTCTTATATTAGACCAAGCATGATGTTTCCATGCAACCTCAGTAGTATGACAATGCAGTACAGTTTCAGGAAATGACAATATGAGAGAGTAATCCATATTATAAGGCAAAACCACTTCCAAAGGCAGATAAAACGTTCCAATAGTGGGGTATATATCCTTCAATCATTCATTTTTTGTATAAATGGTTAGGGTATGCTTATAGAATTTACTTTTCATTTCAATAGCTGTTTCAAAGTGCAAGATGTTAGACTCATACTTACTTTGTAAACTAAGAAAATAGTGCTCCTTTTTTAGACCCAAGGTAGTATAATTTGTCTTAATTTCTTCATAAACACTGTAACCAAAGTGTCAAGAATTTTGTGACTTTTGTCCAGGGATGGCTATGGTGCAAGTGCGGTACCGGTAATTAGGTGATTCCGTACCGCCTCCAATAAACTTGGACCGGAACAACACCACATCTACTCCGGTTCAAGAAATATTGGTCCCAAAACCGCATTGCCGTCACCCAATACACTAAACCTCACCACACTGCCATAAAATAAAATAAAAAAATATTTTTTTTCTAAAAAAACACAAGAATAATTAAATTTTTCGAAATGTAATCTAAATGTAAAGCAAATGAAAATAATTTACATATGAACAATAAGTTTTCATAGGAAATGAAATCTCAAGCAAAAAAGATAAAGTCAAATGAAGTAAATGTCTTAAATAATAGAACATATAAATCGAACAAGATTATAACAAACATAAAATCTCATATATATGTGTGTGTGTGTGCGTGTGTGCACACACGTTCAAACCGGAAAGTATAAGTTTCCAAATCTATGCTCATCTAACAACTAAATTTAAACAGTCACTAGTGTGGAAATAATGGCCTAATGGGAACAACCAATAGAGTGCATTTATCAAACTCCAAAAAGAAAGCTTGATCAACCAATATTTATCAAACCAATGTAATGTAACTTTACATTCTGATCTGTCCCCTATAAGGAAATAAATTTTAAGGGTCTATTTTGAACTTAGAAAAGTAAGGAAATGAAAGGATTAAAGAGAACAAATGAAAGGTAAAGCAATATATAACCAAACTAATCACAAAAACTATAATCAAGTAAATGTAATGGATCTTTAAAAAAAGTTGTCTTCTCTCTATTATTTTCTGACCCCTTTCTTATTTCCAGCAGCATTTACATACAAGAGAAATGCTCAAACTCAATTTACAAATGAAATATGCCTGAATATCACAAAAACCTAAACTTTTTCTACAATTTCATTACAATAATCACAAACTTAGTACCACCAAATACCATTCAGAGATTTATTATATATACAATCGAATGAATCACAAAAGGTAAACACGGTTACTGATATAAGAAAATAAGAAATTAATTAGTAAGATCCAAAATTAAGAGAGACAGAAAGCATACAGTTTTGACGAAGAGGTAATTGGCGACAGCAACAGTGGCGACGATTCCAACCAGAATAGCACCTGGTCCTGTTAGCAGACTCCATTTTCGGTATATCATCTTCTCTCTCCCCTTCTTCTTCCTTTTTTTTTTTTTTTGAATCTCTCTTTCTCCTACCTGATTAATGCGGGTAGAAATTAAGGCAAGGCGACCACGGCTGGCTGGCTGGCTATATTGTTATTTGGACTGGATTTCGGCCCAGACCATGTCATTGGACCCACCATTTACCTTAACGGGCATTTCCTGGACTTGATAGTAATGGTGTTACTTTTGAAGATTAAATTAGACATAGAGGTAGTTGGCCCATCCTTTGACTGGCGGACTTTTATATAGTTTAGGCTTTTCACCACCCTTTTGCACCAAAAAACCAGAAGAAGAAAAGAGTTATTTGATTGATAATTTAAGCCCTCTTCTATCTTATTTTTCGGTTGTTAGATAATGTCAGTGATACTAGCAACACTCCCGTGTATGGACGGTGAAATTTATTTTAAACTTTTGACGGTTCAAATAATTTATTAGGATGAATAAAAAATTTAAAATCATTTGTATTTTGTTAGATAGATTTATAATCGATGGCGACTCACTTTTATTGACATAAAGGTCAAGTGTTCGATTCTTGTTAATGACATGTCTTAAAATAAGATTAAATACTGACAGATTCAGATCTAAAAACTACAAATGATGAAGTTTGAAGACAGTAAGTTATCCCCTCTTCCACCCAGATTCCTCTTTGATAAATTATTGTAATAACTTATAACATTAAAAAAAAGAGTAATATTTATACAAACAAAATGAATTAGACATATTTTTATGTTTACTATTTATAATATTTTTGTACTATTTCACTCGCATCAATATAGTTTCATTTACTATTTACTAGTTTCACTTGTCCAAGGCATTGCTTGTACAATTACTATAGAAATATAATAGGATAATTTTATCAAATTTTGAAAATAAATAAAATTCAAATAACAAAATTGCAACAAAATCTAATTTATAGGACAAAAAAGAAGAAGAGAAGATTTGTAACAACCTCACAACGACTGGCGTCACAATTTTCATCGCTATTTATAGAATAAATAGATGCATGTGATGAGATTCTTATAAAAATATTATTTTCCTTTAATATTAATTTCTTGTAACCTTAATTTTGTGAAGAAAAAAAAAACAAAAAAATAGTGAAAAAAAAAAACACTCTTTTGGAGAAAGGTAACACAAAAGAGCCAAAAAGCAGAGTTTTCAATTAAACTTTAAAAAAGGTACTTTCCGCGCTTAAATTGTTGAGAAAATTATAATCTTTGAGCTCTGATCCCAAATTCTTCAAACGGCAATCATGCATTTTGCAATTGTATCCCTAATTTTCTCAGCAATCCAACAACACAAAGCTCCCTTGCTACCCTATCATCACTGGGTTTCATTGAACCCGAAGCTTTCTTTCGGGTTTCGGCATCTGAATCGCCCGAATTTCGAACGCAAATTCAGGTAAAAAAATTTAAAAAATCTGCATTTTGTACATGTGATTTTCGGTATATTAGAAATCAAGCTACATTCACTGTATAATGTTAAAATGTAGGTGAGTTTCATGTCTATAGCAGATTAGCAGCTGATGTTTCAGAAAAACTTATTAGTGAGGTACACTACTATTGCGTAATTTTAGTTTTTTTGACTGCTAATTAATAACAAATGAGCTAAAATAACTCGATTAATCATTTTGTTTGAATTTCTTGCTCTTGTACCCTTTAGTCATGTTGTATTCTCTCCGTTTCACATTGAAATGGTTCAGACTTCAAAGCCATGTATGTGTCGGGGATTGTTAGACATTCAACAAATACAGTAACAAAACATACAATATTTTTAAAAAAAAAGTTAATATTTAAATCTAAAGTTCAATTTTAAACTGAGAAATATGAAAAATGAAAAACATTATAGATAAATGTGTCAGCAATGACATTCAAAGTAAAATGAAGTATGTTTTTGCTGTTAGGTGTTAGCTACTTGAAATAAATTACTTGCATTTGACAGGCTATTGTTGCTTCATAATCTTACTCAAATGGAGGGGAATGAGTTTGTATAAATTGGGGATACAATTTTATACGACGTGCTTTCCTATAACTAATAAACAACTAGTAATGCCAAATTGAAAATGTAAACTGACCAAGTGAAATGGCAGAGGCCTTGAGGATTAACCTCAAGGTTGCTGGCTCCAATCACCATACTTACTTAGGAACTAGGAAATTGTCAAGCAAGCCCAAGTTTACATCTGTGTGATGATCTACTCTATTGAATTAATCTGCAAATGCATTGAGAAATGAAGAGTTAAAACTTATGATTCTTTTGGATATGATTTTAGGAAGGACATGAGCAGTTAATAAAAGAAATTTCAATTCTCATGTTTGGTGGAGAAGAATCAGTTATAACATTGAACAAGATATAGAGAGTTTCTAGGAATTTTCAGAAAATGAATTTTCCTAATTAAAATAGTGGAAAGATATGGGAATCAGAGTTTATAAATTAATTAATTTCTTGCTTCCTTTTACCATTTTTACCATTTTGGCTTTAGTCGTTTCACAGACCATAACTGTGTTGTGTGTAGCAACCAACCATTTAATATACACCTTAATAATTTTATATAGTATGTCTTAATCACGTGCATCATCAAGGAAATACAGTTGTCACTGTCATCTTAGCCTCATAAGGGAGACTTATAGCTGCAGTGAATATAACTCTGTACCTATCTTTGCATCATGTAAGATCATTTTACCATCACATAATTACGTGCTTGATTTTTTAAGAGTTGTATCATTGCATGGTGCATGGAATTCTACGCAGTTGAACTTATATCTTTTGTTAATTTATAACATGCTATATTGTGTAACAACATTGACATTTGTTAAGGTTGCATTTGAAATCCATAGAAATGGAACAGATCCATTTCACTCTCAAGGGATTTAAAGTAAGGGAATTGATATTTTCACATGTGTTTTTGATATTTTAACATGATTCTCATGTGAGCATAAAGTGGGCCCACCTTCATGTGAGAGGGAACCATGTGGAAATTTCAAAAACACATGTGGAAATAGTGCTCCCCTTTATAAAGTAAACTTCAAGGCTGAATAGTTCCATATGTCTAATGGAAAAGGTATAAAGCTAGAACAGCAATGTCGTAGTAGGAGTGGCATTGGACCTAAAATAATATTTTGCATACAACAAACTTGTTGTTTATTCATTTTTGTCAAGCTGAGCTCTTTGCCATGTGCAAACCCCAAGTACCTTTCAATGATTTATGCATTGATTTACACCCTCGGCCATTTTCTTTAAAATGGAGCAGTGCTTTTGTAGTTTCTGAAATATGTTAATAGGAAACTACGCAGAGCAGGCAGAAACAGGTGAACTACACACACAAATACATCTAATAAAGAAATCTAATAATTCTTAATTACAGTATTGAGTATCGACTGTGTTAATCTTTCTAGACTCCATCTGATTGTCCCAAGACAAACAAGTTCTGCCGTACACGTTCTCATAGAAAAAAATAAAAGTCCCTCTCAGATACCTACCTTAATTTTTTGTATTTGAATATGACCTTTTCTTTTTTCAAACTCTCAAGCTGAGGTATGCTATTTCTCTTTATCTTCCCTTCTTTTGTAGAATAAGTGGACAGCCTTATTCTATGAAATGAAGGATGTTGACATTTTTTTTTGCAGCTTCATAAATGTATTGTATAAAAAATCTCAATTGCCTTTGCAGGTGAATTTGTTTCCACAGCTCCAGTTAGTTATGAGCATTATCAAAACATCTTATGAGAATATATTGGTTTATTTCATTTCATGTATTACCTAAGGTCTTGCTGAATGTTTGGGATGGGTCTTCCTTAGAATATTAGATTGGAGATCATGCTTAATGTGACTTCTAGCATGGAACTTATAAAGAAAGTGTTTAGCCATGGAATTTTTGAATATTGATTTTGAAATTTCCAAATTGAATGGAAACTCATTATTTCTTTCCTTCCTATCCTGGGTTGAAGCTACTGACCATGGTCATTATGGTTTAACTAAGTAAAGGCATAATGAACCTTTTTAGATTTTTTTCCTTTTTAATTGAGGAAAATAGGATTATCCAAGTCTTGAAGCTCTCATACCTAGGAAATTAACACTGATATAAGATGCTAAATAAACAACCTCAAGTAAAAGATTCCTGCAGCAATAGAACATCTAATTGCCTCATTTTGGATGGACCTTTTATGCTCTTACATGTAATGTAAAGATTGCTGCCATTTGTTCAAACTTCAAAGACTACAAATTGAGCTGTCATGCCAATTGTTGGAGTTTATAGATATCGATACATTCAAGTGTACTGCCTACTATGTTTTGAGGCATTAAATATTAAAGTTGAATCTGTATGAAATGCATATTCATGTTGAAGAACTTAACTGTATATAACTTTTACAAATTTAATGCAAGGTATATATTTGAGGTATTCATCATGGGAAAGGGAGTAGTCATGATAGCTAATTGAAAGGTGGTGCTAGTGGTTGTCTAGTGATACTATGTATTGGCGGCTGTGGCAGTGCTCTTTGGTTGCAGGATGTGGTGAGTTTGGAATTTTTTTATTATTGATAAGCACATGTCGCACCTTATTTATTTCTATATATACTTAATCAATTACTCTTGTGCATTCTTGTATTTTCATAATCTCTTTTCTGCTTTTATCCTAGTTAGATTTTAATCCTCAGTATCTACTAATCTGAGGGTTCCAGATTCTTTGTCATAGGGATTGGATTATACCAGAAGTAACTTTCTTTAGGGTGGGGTGGTGTGTTTGGCAGACTGATTTCCTTTCTGGTCTGCCAAAAGTTCATGATTATATTTTGGGCAAGTTAACGAGGCCCCAAAAAAGCAAATATCATTTTACATAAATTGCATCTATAATTTCAAACCGAACATTTTGACCGGTTATTTTTATTAGTATTATTTTTGGATAGTATTTCTGATTGATTGTTCGATTATTGTCATCATGCATTCACATCTTAAACTCTTTTTAATTACATATTTATTGCATAGTACTCGTTTGTTTCAAAATATAAGATCATAATTGACTTTTTAAAAATCAATTTGAGATATTTTCAAATTTAAAATTTGTTTGGTTCATTTAAAATTATAAAACAATATTTTTTTTAATATATAATACTTTTTAGATAATTTATGATATTTATTATTGTATTGACTAAAAGAAATGAAGTTATATAATTTTAATTTTAGAATGTAGTAAATTGACTTTTAAATAATCAATAATAATTTTATATTTTGAAATTAACAGAAGGAATATATGCATACATATAAATTAAGTGCATTATTTATAGTTTAAACCTTAAATTTGATTTCATTACATTTTCAGATATAGAAATGCAAAAAACAGTTTATAAGACTAGGGGCATCATTTACTCATGGTGCCAGTAGGACTTCTCTAGCAAAGCCATGACATAAGGCTTAGCTTTGTGGTGACATCACCACCATGTGAGCACAGCACAGCAAAGCACACGAAGTACGAATATTCTATCCTCTAGATTTCATTGGGACATCACCCCCATGTGTGCCTATCTCACCTAGCTAGAAATTTCTCACATCTAAACTTACCTGTCCTGTGTCCAAGATCCCCACCATGAATCATTATAGATAAATATTACCCACACGACTCAATGGTCATCAAAGCAAAGTCCACAATTATAAAATGAATCCAATGAAGATATTTATTATTAATTTTGTATTGATGTTTAAAAATAAATATTTAATTATTAATGTGATCATTTTTGTAGAATATTTTGTAAAAAAAATTATTATTGTAGTAGCTTTTAATTATAAAGTTATTTCCAATTTAAATTAAGAATTATATTAATGGTGCTATAATTAAAATTCTTAATTTGAAAAAACAATACAATACGTGAAAAAACTATAAACAATACAAAATGTAAAAAACTATAATTAAAATTGTATTGTTATCTCTTAATACCTGTACAAAAGTAGTAATAAATTTATTGATTTTCCTCTACCTTTCCGCCTCACAAAACTCACAGCCTCACATAAAACGTGAATAAAAACTACAAACTCCTATATAAAACAGCACTATATCTCTTTTTCTCATTCACCTCGTCTAACTTTCTCTCTTTTCAAGCATAGAGCATTTGCAAAGTTTATTTCCCATGGAAAACACACCCCATATAGCCATTTTTCCATCTCCTGGGATGGGTCACCTCATCCCACTTGTTCAATTTGCCAAAAGATTCATTAGCCAACACAAATTCACTGCAACTTTAATCGTCCCAACCGATGGACCTCTATTAAAAGCTCAAAAGACATTTCTTGATGCACTTCCTGCTGGTATAGCCTACGTTGTTCTTCCGCCAGTTAACTTGGATGACTTACCTTCCGATGTTAATATCGAAACTCAAATAGCCATCACCGTGGCACGCTCTCTTCCTTCTCTGCGTGACGTGTTTAAGTCTTTGCTTGCTACAAAAAAGTTAGTTGCTTTGGTTGTTGATCTCTTTGGTACTGATGCATTCGATGTAGCAAATGAATTCAAGGTCTCGCCGTATATTTTCTTTCCTTCAACAGCTATGTCTTTATCGTTCTTCCTTCATCTGCCAAAGCTTGATGAGGCAGAATCTTGCGAATATAGAGACTTATCTGGACCGATTCAACTTCCAGGTTGTATACCAATTCATGGGAGGGATCTACTTGACCCTGTTCAGGACAGAAAGAATGATGCATATAAATGGATACTTCACCATACCAAGAGGTACAGACTGGCTGAAGGTATTATGGTAAACAGCTTCAAGGACTTGGAGGACGGTGCTATCAAAGCTTTGCAAGAGGAGTCCGACATACCGCCAGTCTACCCGATTGGGCCTCTCATACAAATAGATTCAAGTAGTGCTGCTGATGGGTCCGAGTGTTTGAGATGGTTGGATAATCAGCCACGTGGGTCTGTCTTGTTCATCTCCTTTGGGAGCGGAGGGACCCACTCATCTGATCAGATCAATGAACTAGCCTTGGGTTTGGAAATGAGTGAGCAAAGATTCTTATGGGTAGTTAGAAGTCCAAATAATGAAACTGCCAATGCTAACTTCTTCAATGTCGAAAGTCAGAAGGACCCTTTTGATTTCTTGCCAAAAGGGTTCCTAGAGAGGACCAAAGGGAATGGTCTAGTGGTACCCTCTTGGGCACCTCAAGCCCAGATTCTTCGCCATCACTCGACCGGTGGGTTCCTAACCCATTGCGGTTGGAACTCCATTCTGGAGACCGTGGTCAATGGCATACCATTGATCGCCTGGCCACTCTACGCAGAGCAAAAGATGAATGCAGTCATGCTAAGTGAAGGCCTAAAAGTTGCATTGAGGCCACAAGTTGATGAAAATGGTCTGGTGGGTCGGGCCAAGATTGCCAAGGTTGTCAAGTGTTTAATGGAAGGCGAAGAAGGAAAGCGACTTCGGAACCGGATGAGAGACCTAAAAGATGCAGCTGCCAAGGTTCTTAGCGATGACGGATCCTCCACAAAATCAATGGCAGAATTGGCTGGCAAGTGGAATAAAAACTAATTAAGATTATAGTATAGATTAGAGTGTACGAATGCAGTTTTACTTTTTCTCTGTTTCTTGTCATTTGTAATTGTAATCTATTCTTGTTTGTTTTTTGTTTTAGTCTCTTATTATATGTCTAGTTGTGCACTACATGTTTGTATTGCCTATTGTTAAGTGAGTTGGGTTTTGGTAGTGTACGGGAGTCACTTCCTTCTATGCATGACTTAATATTTTTATATGAGGTGGTGGGCGGTGGGTGAAATGAGTGCCTCCACAAAAATGCGAAATAGTAGACCAGCCTATCAAAATGAAGGGGTTGAATGAATCCAACCACTTTGAATTTGTTTGGTCACAAGAAATTGGTGCCCACTAGGAGTTATTGGAGTTGGTGGATTGTATTACCACAACTAATTCAGCGTCTTAAATTCTTTGGAATTCTAATGGTTGTCAGGACCCTAAAAAAACAGGGTTGTCTTTACTTTTAAAAGTATTGCTATATTCACAAATGTTTACAAAATAAGAATAACACTATACTCACAAATAATGCACAAACAAAGAGTAGTACTCATTTATTATATATATAAATAAAAATTTTATTATAAAACATTTAATAGTAAGTAGGTCTTGCTTTTTATTTTTATACTATTTATGTACAATATTTTTGTGTATATATCATTCATTACTCGTAAAATAATATACTAAAAATATAAGAGTAATTTTATGTACAACATTCTTAAAACTATGTATAGCTTATATGTACAGAAAATGCAAGTCAAATGAAATTCTTGTTAGTAGAAAGAGGGGAGTATATGTGATATATTTGACCTTTCAAATGTTAAATAAGTAAATTTATTTTTCTACAGGGGAGAAAGTTGTATAAAAGACCATGGTCTAGACTCTAGAACATGAATTTCAATTTGGCAAAAAATGAATGGAGAAGAAGAGGGTGGTTAACATGAAGTTAATTTTAATTAATTAATTAATACAGTATTGATACACAGATCAAAAAATAATTTCTCTCTACAAGTCGGTGATTAAGTTTATAATAATTAGATTAGAAAAAAAAGTTTTTCCATCTCCTTTTTGAGTTGCATTATTGTGGAGAGAGAGAGGCAAAGGGCATCAATGTATATTTATTTGTGATTGCAAGATGCTTATCTAAGCATGACATCACCTCCTAGTTCTTTTTGCAACACCAAAAGTATGGCTCTCAACTCTAGGAAAAGTTATCTTATCCACTTATTCTTCTCTTTCAGTGCCTAGAAAAATAAATATATTATGTCCACCACTTGTTCTTTAAGTTATCTCATTTTATCAATTTTAAATTAATATATACTTCTCATTTTTTAAAATATAGGTTCATTATTATTTTTTTAAAACTAATTTTAAATTCAAAAAATTAACATATTTTGTTTAAAATTTTAATCAATATAATAATACATATTATAAATTATCTAAAAGTATTACTCATTGTAACATTTATTATTTCATAATATATAATGAATTGTGTTAATTTTAAATTTGAAAAAAAAAATATTTTAATATAAGCTACACAAAATTTTAGAAAAATTAAAGTTTAAAGCCATTGGTTATATGATCATGAGTGAAGTATTCATCGAAAAGCTAGATAAGTAATATATTATTATTTATGTTGAAATCACGCGTAAATGAGATCGTGCATGGTAATGGATATTTGGCATATTTAAAATTTTAAAAATAGAAAAATACAAAGAAGTCAAATTTATCATTTAATAATTGAATTGACTGATTCTTGATAGAAAATGAGTTGTACGGCCGAGAGTTAATTTCATGATTATCTAGTATTACCAAAACGTGACATTTTTTATTTTTATTTTTTTGTCCTAATTATTTTTTGACATTAATTTGGATAATTTCTTAAAAAAGAAAAATATATACACATCGATAAATATTTATTTATATGCGAAAAGATATAATAATAAATTAAAATAAGGGCATTATTAATTTTTACATATCCTGTGTATGCACATACATCACAATTATAATTTGACTCAAAACTTTCGCAATGTACAAGTATTACTTCTTTCGTCTCAAATTAAATGTTCAGATTTGACTATTTTGTGTCAAATTAATTGAGCATATTTAAAACTTTTTTTTTATAACTATTTGCCAAATATAGACGAAGAACTATAACTAAAAGAAACTAAAAATATATATATACAATTTATTACTAATTCTAATTTTATAATTTTAAAAATATTTTTATATATATTTAATTAATAACTCTAAAAATAATCAATTTAAAAAAGTGGAGTTAAAATTGAACATTTAATTTGGGAAATATATAGTACATGACTAACAAAAACTTGGGTTGTCGGTAGAAAATAATTAAGTAAATAAGACAATAGAAAAGCTATTCGATAATTTGTTGCCATAAAATGAAGAAATACTTTTAGGTGCATTATTGGTGGTTAAAAACAATAATCCAACTTTAACCTTTAATATACTTTTAACCCTATTTTTATATACTTTTTGTACCTACTTTTTAGCTCTTTAATTAATTGGTTATTGCGACATCTTTTATACTCTATTCGATTTAAAATTAAATATATATATATATATAAAATTTAATTTTTGAGATCAAATAACGATATATAAAATTGACATAATTTACAAAAATATAAAATAAAATAAATTTTATGCTTAATAGTATTATTATTAATTTTTAAAAGTCAATTTGAGATATTTTTAAACTCAAAATTGAGATAATAATTAGAAATTATGAAATAATAACTATCACAATGAATAATACTTCTCAGGTCTATTTATAATATTTATTATTGTATTGACTAAACTTAAAAATATTTATGTTAATTTTAAATTTGATTTTATATTAAAAAATCAATAATAATGTCTTATATTATGGAATAAAAAGAAGACAACTTACCTCCTCAAATTTATTTATAAAGTAATGCTTTCTCAATAGAACAAGTATGAAACGAAATGATATATATATATATATATATATATATATATATATATATATATATATATATATATATATATATATATATATAGCTTTACTATGATATGAAAGTATTATGAGCTTTGTTATTCTAGATCAAGGAGAAAAAGGAAAAGAAAAAAAATAAAAAATAAAAAATGATTTGAGCTTTGATGATTTATATAATAGAAGTAGATAATAATTCAAAAGGCCAAGATCATCATTTCCTCCAAAAGAATATCATGTGCTACCTTTTCATTCTTTTCGTCAAACGTACAATGATATTATTGCCAAATTTTCTGATAGGGTCAAAAGTTGGACATAATTGCTTGGCCTTTATGATTATATAGAAAAAAAAGACAACTGATATTCCACATTATATATATATATATATATATATATATATATATATATATATATATATATTCCTATCATTTTTTGATATTTTCACACATAGAGCTCGCATATTAATTAATAAAAATTCGATACATCATCTAATATGTGAACCCTACAACGCGTAAAAATATCAAAAAATAATGTGAAAATATTAATTTTCTGGAAAAAAACTCATTGATCAAGAATGCAATGATAATTTCAGGCCTAAGCTTTACCAGACAAAGCTTAAACTTGCTTCTTAAGCCCAATATCTATAATGGTCTTCTTGAGCCCAACATTGTTTGATTGGAAGCCTTTGGGAGAAACTACTTACCTATATTTCATACCTCTTAGGCCCTTACCAGTATGATAATGTTAATATGACAAATTACTAATGATGCAAATCCTTACAATTTATTATTATCATTTGAAGCAAGATTAAGAATCTGGATTTGCATTATTTTTATATTTTCTGTAACGACATGGGTCAAACCTATAAATTGACAACAAGAACAAGTGTATTAAAATTCATTCTTTAGTGTTTCATTTCTTGAGATTGTTTCATCTATAATAATAGTATGAAATACATCTTGTTCGATGCAAGTTCTAAGTCGTACTCTCTCAGTTCTAAATATAAGATCAATATAGATAATTGATATTATATTTAATGATTTTTCTTAATACTTGTGCACAACTTTAAAACGATATATATTAAGGGACGAAGGGAATAACAAGTATTGTTTGGTATTTTCACATGAAAAAATTGTTATAGATAATACAGCGACGATTTTTACCATCGCTAAACATTTTCTATAACTATACTTTTTTATTCATGTGAAAATATTAATTTCCTAATTAATTAATACTTGTAATACAAAGACATGTTTTTACACTTTGATGAAAACAAACCTTAGTTCAAGGGATTTCACTAAATTCTCCACATGATTCTAATAGCCAAACAATTTCTATATTACAACACTTTCACATAATCCCCAAAGGTCTAACTAACTAACTAACTAATTAAGACTACAAAAAACTCTCTTCACCAACAACAATTACTGATTATGATGTCCAGTTTCTATTGTCATGACTTTTTGTACAACATACATTTATCTCTTTCAAACGATGCTGGGCTGGGCTGGGCTGGAGTGGCTAAGAATTTAAACTAGTGAAAAAATGATCAAGAATGTCAAGAGGGAAGTTGGGATCAAAATCCACTTGATCGAGTGAAAAATCCAAATCCCCAATGGGAGAATTGGTGACTGAATTTGGAGCCGACCATATTTCGGTAAGGTCTGATTCTGACCCAAAGGTGGTGTTCATATGGCTGCTGCTGCAGCATTGGGACAGAGGAAAATAGTTGGATTCTGATGTTTCTTGGGATATGAAATTATTCTTGCGAAATAAATTGTTTTCCACATTTTGGGAGGATTCGAATAGAGTGGATGGAAAGGAAAAGGAAGGAAATCTCTCCACTTTACTGCCTGTTCCAAAGTTGACCACCATTTCCTCTGTTTGATTCTGAATTCCATCTTCTTGTTTTGGCTGCTGCTCATATCTCTCTTTCTTTTGTTTTTTCCCAGGGGAGAGGGAGACTGTTGCTGTGGATAAATGAGTTGTTTGGTTGCAGGTATGCCTTCCTCTATAGGTTATTCCTAATATGGATGGATCTTCATCTGATTTTTGGACTTGCTTTGTTGCCAAACAGCCTTGTGCATGCCGATGTGTGCATCGATAATAGGCTCTGTGTAAATTGTACCACCATTTGTTAGTGAGAATGAAACATATATATATAAATATATAAAGAGAGAGAGAGAGAGAGAGAGAGAGAGAGTTTTTGCTTTGTTTTGTTATGTGGTAGAGTACAATTTATGGCAGCTTTTAAAAGGACAATAATTTGGTGGAATGGCTTGATTTGTCATTGAATGCTAAAAGGTGTTTCGGAGAGAAATGTGAAGTGCCAATTTAAGGGACCTTATGACATAATAATAATAATAATACTAATAATGAAAGTTTTAATTTCATTCATGAATCTATCCTATAATAAAAGCAGGTGAGCAGGTAGGCCTAAAAATTAAATATGTCCTCTAGTTTATGACAGACACCTACCAACCTTTGAGCAAGTTGGCATGCATGATAACATCTGATCGAACCAGCATTTTGTATGAACAGATTTTTTTAATAATAAGTCAATAACTTATTAAAAAAGATAAATAAATTGTTGAAAATTCAGGAGTAAATGTGCAAATGACTGAACATGAAAAAGCTGAGATCCGAATAAGCTGGTATTTGCTTTTATTTCTTGAAGACAAAAAGTAGTGTACCAACTTCTACTATATTTTATGCATGCGGATGCGGTAGTATATAATATTAACTTTAATTTCAAATAAAATAAAAATAAAAATAAAAATTCGAAAATATAATTAAGCTTGTTTCTGATCACCTAGGAAACCTTGCTCCTAAGATATCTTTCTGCCCATATTTTCTCCAACTATAACCATCCCCAGTAGGTCCTTCAACCCCTTTCTCCGAGGAAACTTGAACTTGTTCACTCCATCGCGGCAATGCCTTCCTGCAAATTTAAATTCCTCAAAAAACAATTAATTAAACCCGACCAACAATCTTCGCAGGGAAATTAATTAATTAAGATACCATAAATTCAAAATTTACGAGTAAGCTCCTCCGGCCGGCCTCACCTCTTTTTGAAGACATTATTTTTGTGGGGTTGATCGGAAATCTCACTCCTCGGACTATCACTAGTAAAGGAATGAGGAGACTCCAAAACCGGCAATAATAAATTAGCACTAGACTTGAGCATTGAAAGTGCTTTTTCATAGGAAGATAGGATCTTTTCCACAAGACCCTCACAAATTTCTTCCCCTGATTTTTGATCAAGTTGGTTTTTGAGCTGATTAGCTAATTCTTTCCCTTGAGTTAGCTCAATATTGATCAGACTCTTCTGCTCACAATCCATGCCCAAAATTTCCATATTATATGTAAATATATATATTTTTCTGAAAATTAATTGATCGAGAAAGGTAAGAACATACAAGAAATAGGGGCGAAATTAAATCAAGTTTGAACAATTGATGAGAATAGGGTAATGGAGAAATGGGTTGCTCAAATCACCATGTAAATAGGTGAAAAAAGAAAGGGTTTTGGATTTGGGTGAACAATGAGTGGTGGAATATGGAGAGAGAGAGAGAGAGAGAGAAAAGTTTAGTAGACAAGAAAATTTTCTTGGTGATGAAGTTGGGAGGAAAGAGAGGAGATATAAATAAAGAAAGCTCAAGGAAAAGGGATTGATTTTTTTGCCTTAAGAAAGTGTTTTTTCTCTCTCTCTCAAATGGTCATGTGAATCTATAGATATCTACACATACTAGAAACTCCCATTGCTGACCATATATTCATATAAAAAAAATTTATATAAAAATATCACAAAAAGTAAATGATATATTTTTTTTATTGTATGTTCATGCGACAAATGACCATATAAAAATATCAGTTAACACACATCCCTCTCTCTCATATATTCATACGGAGCGAAGTTGTTCAAGTTCAATATAGAAAAAAATAATATAAAATTAAAAGTAATTTTCTCCATTAGCCCTCTCTGAATCAAAATAATTTACACGTTAAGTTTTAATATAGATGGGGCAAATTAGTTTTTTATTCAAAATTTAAGGTGTTTTTATTGATAAATAAAATTAGAGTAGAAATTAATTTATGATTTAGTAATGCTTGGAACAGAAAATAAAACTTATTTATTTATTTTATTTTATTTGCATGCATAGAATTTTCCGAGTAATGACCTAGTTGGCTAGTTAGGAGGGATTGAATAGTCAAAAGATAAAGGGAGATGAAAACAAAGTAGGAAGAATCTTCAAAGCTTCTTCCGCGTTAATAAAATAGTCAGTCCGTCTGTCCGAGTATGAGAAAATGGGACTCAATAATTATTAATATTAATTAATACTAACATAAAAGGATAAAGTAAAGGGATGACGTATAGAGTTGGCGTCAGTTCATCCCCTTGCATACGCCAACACTGTTTGTTCTCGTCTATCTCCACATGTGACGTGGCCACAAACAAGCACACATATTAAATACGAACTAGTTCAACACTATTCTCACTCATTAAGTGATAATTTAGTATGAAGTTAATTTTAATAAATTGATTAATATAATATTAACTTGTATGTTTAGAGGTGATCTCTCTTTTTATATTGGTCAATTAATTAATATATTATGAAATTAATTTTATAGTGCGTGACTGAATTCTTAATTCACACAACTTAAATATTAATTGCAATAATACAGTGTACCAATCCATCAGCTACAAAATGATACTCGCAGTATGCTATTTAAAAATTATGTTTTAGATCCATTATATATATATTATTTGACAAAGTGGGTCCCGTTTAGTATGTTAGTATAACCATTATTAAAATAGAAACTATTGTTTTGTGTGCTGCTACATGTTATAGTGGCTGATCTTTATAATATATTAATCTTTGTCTTGCTTGTTATTGATCAACAACTGACATGTTGATTGCTGAAATAATGTTTTTAACAACCGATTGTCATGGATTGAAATTCATATATATATATATATATATATATATATATATATATATATATATATATATTCTGGAACTGAGTTGTGATTAATTGATTATAGAGCTATAGATACACCTATTAATTTTGTATTTTATAATTAGGTACAAGTTAAAATGAATCTATACTTCTTTAAAAAAAAAAAGTCAAACAAGCTTATAACAACATAAGGTTGATTGAAAAAAAAAATAATGGCTCATCAGTTCTCGTAAAAGACAACTGTATATTGTATCATAGATTCATAGTATATAAAATTCTCAAATTGTTGAAATTATACCGAGAAAAGTGCCAATTGAGATGATGATGTGTATATATAAATAGACTGTTGTAAAGGTATATTAAAGTGGATATGTAGTGGTATTATTTCTTTACTCACAACTATACATTAAATTAAACGGAGAGATTGTGAGTTGGGATTAATTAATTTTTGTAGGTTTGATTAATGACTATTACGACAGAGTTTTGAGTATTATTAATTTTTTTTATTTTTTATTTTATTATGTGTGATTACTGTGTGATTCAACTTTAAAATAAGAATATTTTTATGCGTACAGATAAATTTAATCGGAAGAATAAAAGAAATTTATTTTGACAAACAAATAGATTGTACTGTTCAATTGTTCGCTGTTCTTTCGGTCCAATTATCGTGCCCAATTTATCTGTTCGCATATAATTATTTTTAAAATAAATGTAGAATTTCACTAGACTTGAAAACATTATTGTAGATGTGATGATGATGTAATTAGATAGATGGAAATATTTTGTCTCAGTTCCAAGAAATTGCAAAAGATTGGTCCTGAAAAAGAAAGTATTTGCGTCTTTTTGTTCCTTTATATTTCCACCAGGAAGTGTGAAACCATGTCCGTGTGATTTGACTATGGAGGGCTACAATACCAAACCAGGTCAAATTTCAAAAGGTATCATCATCAAATTTTTAATCTTAATAATAGCATTATTTACAGGCCAACTATATATCTCACCAATTACCTTAATACTAGTATTATTTGTGATTTATAATTTTTTTTTTGTTAAAAAATATCAAAATAAATTTCAAAGTGTCCATAAAGTAAATTAGTTTCTAACTAATTATATCAAGGTGAAGTATCATAATCAATATATTGACCTTAGACTTATTTTTTTTTATTTATAAAAATACCACTTACGGCCCCACTTATTTTTTAAAAAAGACTTCAAAACGACGTAGTTTTAATAAAGTAGTGATATTTAAGGGGAATGCTATTAATCCTTACTCTATATATATATAGACATATAGGGTACTGTTCTACGGCTAGCAAAGAAAACTATTCCAACTAATAGATCTGTGATAACTCATTCGATTAATTGAGAGCTGAGATTAATTTAAGCATGAGTCTGACCGTTTCTCCTTTAACTCCTTTTACATACAGGCTAATGACTATTATGCACTCATTTTGACTTTTTAAATTGGTCGCCAATAAATCCTACGGCCAAATATTGACTATTACGTCTAAATATGGAACATATGAGTAATATATTTAATATACTCCAATATTTCAACATAATAATAATAAGAAGAAAATATCGAACTTAAAAATATTAGAGTACACTAAATTTGATATTTTGATATCAAAGTTCTTGAGTTTAATATTTCAAATAAACATTAATTGTTTAATTTCTAATATTACCCTAAGTAATAAATATAACTTTAGTTTCCTCACTATTTTTTACTCAATAAATAACACTCTATTTTTTTAATATAAAGACAATATAGACAATTGATATTATATTTAATGCTATACAATCATTTACTTAATACTCGTACACAACTCTAAAACTACTTATATTAAGGGACGGAGGAAGTATATATTACACATGTTTTAAAATTTATAATTATAATATTTAGATAAATTTTATATACTAATAGCCGTGTGCACCTACTAGTAAACCAACTGGAAATCGAACAAACAATAAAGTTCCATAGTTGGTCTAGAAATTAAAGATAAAAATTAGCAGAAGAATGTTGTAGCTTTCACAGCAAGAAGCTCATCAGAATATGGCATGAAGCACAGATCATTAAGGAACAACTTAATGCCGACAATAGTTGTAAGAATTGATACAACTGTTCTACTAAGATAATTTGTGCATCCTATGGAGATGTCAGTTTAATAAAGATTCATATTTTACGCAGGCTGTGACTACCTTTTGGGAATGAAATACAATAGAGGAAAGGTAAATGTGGTCAAGCAACTACCATTTTGTTTTTAAACTGGTCAGGGCCACCATTGATATGGGCAGCTAAGTTGATATATTTTCACCAAGGTTGCCCTTTCTTTCCAAGCCGGCGTGCCAATTCCCAGTCCTTTTTCACTGAGCAGCAAGAAAAGCAAATGAAACAATGACTCTTAGTGTTTAGTTAAGAGAGTAGTTGAATTGAAAAAAGTGGCAAATGAATAGCAGATGGGAATGAGGAACAAAGAAAAGGTTGGGAATGAAGCCAAATTTTTTGAAAGCCTGCACACCCAACCCATCAGCATAAAGTGATTTTTTATGGATGACAAATGTAACTACCCAGGGAAGTACCACTAATATCTGAGCCCTAGACCACGTACCAGAATAACAGCTTATTGAAAAACCAAATCTCCCAAAATCGAACTGAAATAGTGATGGAAAAACTAAATCCAAAAGAAATGGGTTTATAATAGTCACTAAAGATGAAAATTTAAGTTGGATCAAACTATAGTCATTTTGGACCGGTAGAGTACAAGTTAAGAATGCAAAAATTCAATAGAGCTGCAAGAAGTGCCAAATTGATGCAATGGCAGAAACAAATGATGGTGTGCATCCAAAAGAAAGGACGGGAATCAGATGGAGTTTAAAAATTAAACAACACTTACTAATTGTGACACGCTTCGCATGTATTGCACATAGCATTGCATCTTCGAAAAGATGAACAAGATAATCCTCTGCCGCCTGCAAAGATAATCACCATTAAGTATATAACATGTACCTCTGGGTCTGTTAAACAAGCTCATCTTTCCATATTATTTATTGAGAAGTAAAATGAATTAATGAAACCATATTTACATATCTAAACAATATTAAAAGTTAAACAACTTCATTTCCTAAAATTTCTTCTACAATTTAAATTCTTCCAAAACAATTGCTATTGCTTCATCATTTAGCATCACAATTTTATTTTATATTTTAGACTATCCAGATCCGAAAGATCTACACTCCTTTTGCTTTGGTACTGCAGACCTCCTGTAGTCACATACTCGCATTCTAACATCTCATTCACTAAATTACATGAGCAATTTGATTCTTTTATTGTTCTTTCTTAATATATAGCTTGTGGAAGTTTGATTGTTCAAGAGATTACATTAGAATGATACAAAAAAAAAATACTCAAAAGTTTTGTTTGGTATGAACTATGTATAAGATGTTACTAATGCAAAAACCAAAACAAAAACAAAAAAAATATTGAATTATGCATAAGCGGCTAAGAGGGATTTAGGTCAAAGGAAGGTCGTGTACAACCAAGACTGTTGCCAGATCAATCCTTCAAATTGTTTCAGCAACATTACATTACTCATCAATATTGTTCCTTAACCAAAGCAGTGGATGACATTTTCCACCAAGTAAACACGAAGGATTGTAATTTTGCACAATTAAGATTATAGTAAATGTTATAAACCTTTCTAATTATATCAGTTTATCTCAGACACTTTAAAATTGTAATTCTGTAAAATTGTACTACAATAACTCTCTCTATTCACGATAACACAACTGACATTACCATTTCAAAACATGAATCCAAAACTAAAACATAAATTACGTAAATCACAATTATAACAATGAGCACACATATGCTATGGGTAGCGTATATTTGGAAATAACTGTTCACAACAATAACAAATTTTCAAAAGTTATTATGCAACGTGACCTACAAATGGCATTCCAGCAAATCACTCCCTTCCAAAGTGCAACTTCCATTAAATTTTATTAACTTTCTATGGCATTCAAAAGATAAAGCACCTCCACACTGTAAAATCAATATGTTTGATATAATGCTTAACATATGACCCTTTAATGAAACAGACAAGAATCACTCGAACTGATACATGCCAATTTAAAGGTCAAATCATAAAGTGCATGAAGGAAATTATCTTAAGTTGTCTCCAAACAATATTGCATCATTCTTCTAACATTTCCTGTTTTATATTTGAGGTAGTCCTGCAAAGTCATTGTTACTAGGCGAAAATTAAAAGGTAAGATTATGTTGCCATTTTCTCGATTAAAATTGGATTATCAAATCTTATATATTTATAATGATAATTACATGAGATGGAAATTGAGTAGAGTATGTATCCAACAACTACCCTGCATTACTAGCTACAGTTTCAATAATGCTAAATATACCATGGTGCAAGTTATAAGAATTTTGAAATTTGAAAGTGCCAACGATATAATTAGCTAAAATGAACTTAATTAATAATCTCACAAAGTTTAAGACTCAATTCCCAAGAAGAAGGATTCATGCCTACCTAGATCAACAAGAATATATTTACCTTGCCATACTCATAACAATAACAACATGCATACAAACAGCAAATTAAACTTGTGTGCTGGGGCAAGAGAAATTTACAGTACCTCCTGAATTGCCACTAGAGCTTCAGCTTGCCAACGTGTGACTGAGGGGGCTAGACTGTAGCTAATCTCTCTTACCTGTTACAAATTACGAAGACCTTAAAAACTAGTTGCATGAACCACAAGGAGTCATGTAAACAAATAAAATAGCAAAAATATGGCTAGTAGTAGTTAACCTAAGAGTTGAACTTGCAGTAAAAAGTTTGTGTAACAGGTGCTTATGTTACAAGTTGTATTAGGCACAATTGAGTCCTAATTATAATCTGTAAGTCTGTATTTGGGTATTTGTTCTTTCGGTCATTCAAAGCCTCACCTCAAAAGAAAGGAAAAAAATAGTTATACTGCTTTAAAGATTTTCTACAAAAAGGCAAGGAAGAAGGTAAAAAAATGTAGTCATAAAAGTGCACCTAAACAGCAATAATTCATCACATAAAAGTGTTTAATCAAGAGTTTTAACTACCACATAAATGTAGTCATAATATATCAATGCACCTGGGTATTATATTTAGAAAATTAGTAGAACTCATATGTGTTCAAGTATATGCATAAGCTTTCATTGTATACAGTACATTACTGAAATGAGTTTCCAAAGTGTTTCTTAAATCATACCACAACAGTTCTTCTCAGACTACAATTTTGGTATTTCTACATTTAAGGTGATTATATTAGGAATATTATCCACCTATGGACTATGATGATCTAGTGCGGAATTATTTAAACTTTCTATTAATAAAATATTTGGTTACCTAACTAAACACATCTAATAGCACAATCGGACACTTGCATAAATGTGTATATATAGCATACGGAGAGAGAGGTGAGAAGTTACCGTTCTGATAAATGGAGCAGCAGGGATGAGAAGATTCCAAGTCTTCTGGAAGTGGCGAATCTCACGAAGAGCCACGGTTCCGGGCCTGTAACGGTGAGCCTTTCTCTGTGTCTGTCCCTCTCCACCAACTAAACCCACCACCAAAAACAGTTTCAAATCATTCAAATAATTAAAACCTAACGGCTACTGTTAAAAACTATCAATTCAAAAACAAAAATAAAAAAACAGAGAATGTAGAAATGAACACCCAAATTAAACTCACTTGGTGGAACATTTCTTCCACTTCTTTTCGTAGGTGTCTGTATGATTAATTTCTCGCAGATAAAACGCCAAATCAGTAACATACTTCTAATTTCTCAATGTCAAATATAGAGAGAGAGACTCAGAGAGAGAGAGTAGTACCGAACTCGATCCAGCTGCAATTTTAGAGAGGGAAAAAATTAGGGTTTGTAATGAAGCGAAACAGAGAATAAATAAACTCAGCAATCATTAAATACATATATACACACAAATATATACATATAGAGAGAAAAAGAAAAGAAAGAGATGAATATGATGGGAACCTCGTGTGCGGTGACCGGTGCTGCGTTTAGCTACTTGTTTGGTTCTCGCCATGGATTTGCCGGAAACTGATGACTTAATTTGATCGGCGATTATCCAATCGGACTAGTGTGCCCTGACGGTTTTAGCTGAGCGTCCCAATTTCTCTGCCTGGTAATCCTAATTTGTTATTTTCCCGCTCCACTGCGTTTTGATTTTTACGTGCGTGCCTAAAGAAATGGGCAAGGAAGGTTACTTACCGTTGAGAGCCTTTTTATTTGAAATTTTGAACTCTTATATATGGCCGCATGTTTTGGGAAATGTTTTTTTTTTTTTTGAGAAAAATGAAATAGTAAAAGAAATAATAATAAAAATATGATTGGTTGGGATTATAATTTGAAGGAAAATTGAATTTGAAAATTTTATGTTTATTATTGTACAATATGACTTGAAAAAAAAAAATTTTATATAAAAAAGGAGATTGATATTTACGTCACGTAAATAGTGAAAATAGTAATTCCGTTTCAAAAAATAGCACTCCCTTTATTCCACAAAAACACTTCATAATTATTTGAGTAATGAACTGGACTAAAAACACTTGTAAATTGTTTTAGAAAATATAGCTTCCACATCTACATGTAATCCAACAATAGGGATACAGAACATAAACACCAAGATTTGTGAAGCACTAGGGGAGTATTCAAGTCTTGACAATGTGGGTCTGCGTTTTCCAGTGCAAATCATTCGAGCTTGAAAATCCTAGAGAAGCCGAAAAGTAGCTACTTGAGGAAATCTCAGCAGAAAACAGTTGCTTATGTTTCATTGTTTCGACTTGTAGTTGTAAGCCTATGGCTTCGAGGGGGTAGGAGATGTTGGAGGCTTAAAATCTGGATACTGCATCCAAAAAGAGTAGACAAACACTCAAAAACTCTTTATTAGACCTAATACAAACATGCTGCCATCAACTAAAAACAATAAGTAGTGATCAGCTTGTAAGCAGCTCATTGAGCTTGGATTTCCAATATATCCTAAAAATGGACAGGAAATCAGAAAACAATCAAGTTATGTTTGGCAACTCAATTCCAATATTTGAAATTGGAATCGGAATTGAAAGAACATTTGCATTTCACATAATTTAAATTTGGTTAAAATTTGGTGCTTAATTCCAATTCCGAGGTTTTGATGTGAGTTGCCAAACATAGTTTCAGAGCATTTGTAGAGGGTTGAAAGAAATTCACGTACAGATGGAAATGGCAAAAGAGGTCTTGAAAGTTCAGGGAGTGACTCTGCTTTAACTTCTGGTCGAGGGACTGAATTGACTTCCGGAGCAGATTCTGCAGCTGCTTCTATGATAGGAGGCGCAGAATCTGACTTGGGAACTGCTTCTGCTTTCTGTACAGTGCTATCAGCACTGGCCTCTGTAGGTGCAGGAAGAGCTTTGTTTGTCACCGGTGTTGGTAGAAGAGCCTTTCCAATTTCCTGAGTTCCCACATGAGAAAAGTGATAAGATACAAATCATTATTTCCGAGATTCTTTTCATTTAGTAAAACTAAATGAATGTTCAGCATGTTGGCAAAGAGATGGATCATCAAAATAAATAACTTTTAGGAGGAAGATAAAATGTATCATTCAGCTTTCACAAAATGCATAGTATTAAGTACCTTTATCTCGTCTACAAGCTCTTTAGGGCCAACTTTTGTGGTCACAAACTCGTCAATTTGTTGCAGAGTTTGCTTTCTATCCTACAATGGAAAAGAGTAGATGTAGGTTAACAAAATGTAATCATGCATCTTGATGTCATATTACACGGTAGCCTCTATTCACAATCAATAGATATGCCGGTGATTTACATAAAAATGAGCATTCTATGGAGTTTAGAAATCTATCAAAATGCTACACAGTAAGCAGGGAAAAGGAATTGAACTTATCCTTTGAAGGCACAACACCGAATCCCCGGAGCACTTTAGGAAGGAGAAAATTACAGTTATACCAAGAAACAAACTATTGACTGACCTCTGTAAACAGGAGTTTCTTGCTGATAAATTGAACAAGTGCAACTGTACCGAATACTTGAAGCAGTGTTTCTACCTGCAAAGATTTAGTGAAGCCCTCAATTATAAAAATTTCAGACCAAGTTTGAAGAAAAGGGGAAACTAAGAATGGTATATAAGTAAAACTCGATCCAAACCTCTGTAAATACAAATAAACCTAAGCCAGTAGCTGCAGCTACACCAAGAGCAACAGAAACAGTATCGGACCCCTCCTGGTCGTCATTAAAACTCATTTAATAAGGTTAGCATAACATAAAAGTCACAAAATTAATTTTGATTATACTTGTCTATATACATTACCAATAGTATACATGTTAAATATTATCGTATTTCTACTTAAAAACCAAAAGATAATGCTTTTCGTAGGGATAAGATTCGAGGAGCAATATATGAATAATGAAAGTTTAGACGAGTATGGATATATTTCCACGTGCTTCTGTTTTCACCATAGTTTAAAAGGAAAACAACATAAAGAAATGAAAATTTAAGTTAGCCTACCAGAATAAGAAAAACTACAAAATAAAGTTACTTAATCATATGATGTTTTGGAAGAAAGAAAAAACAAGGGGTATGTTGATGACATTGAAAGGATTAAGAAATGCTGAAGTAATGTCTAACCTCGATGATTTTAAAAAGTATATATATATATATATATATATATATATATATATAAGGATATTAAAAAAATGAAACAACGTTTCAATTGCAAAGGAATCACTTTATCCTTCAAATTGATTGGTACATGCAGAATGCAATGATCAGCTTATATGAAGTGAGTAGTAATTTTCAAATGTGGCCTTAAAAACTCGTAATATGGGTCATTGTTTGTTGCAGTCATAAAATGCTCAGGTATTTCCAAGAGTTAGAATGTGATATTGAGATTGGGAGCTATTATGCAAGTTATGGCAACAGTTCTTTCTGCAGCATTTCGCATCCATGGATCCAAGATAAGGTGGTATCATCGCTCCCTCATTCTGTATGTCTGATCATCTAAATTATTTGGTATTGATTCTGTCTTGTTATAGTAGTTCTTATTTTATTGTTGTTTATTCCTGTGCCCATAGATCATGGCTGCAATTTTTATTCATGTCCATGAATACCTTAAAATCTAAACCACATTTTCTCCTTCTTAAGTAGCCATCTGTCCCAAGTCCCAATTACATAAACTTACTATCTCAACAAATTGTAGTCATGTGGAGCAGAATTGATGCCACGTATAGTTGAAATGCATTCAATTTCATTCAACATCCAGTTTAAGATCCTAAGTTCAACTACCCTATTGTATTTTCTCGCGTAAACAATTTTCTGATATATTTGCTGAGAGAAAATGAGTATTTAGCAGTTCAGGACACGGCAACATTTAATTAGCTCTAATAAAAAATGAAGTAATTAAATATAGGTGAGAACATACTCCAAGTGCTCCACCAATTGCGTTGGTCAAATTGCTGACATCAAAAGTAAATGTTTTATTTGGTTGTATCCAGGGGAGACCGCTGTTCTGAAAACATTAGAATTCACCTTAAACTTTCAAACAACTAAAAGTAGCAAACAGAACTAAAACTTTGGATAACAGAGATAAGAGACACTAAAATGGTAACAACCATCCATCCTCGGGTTCCTTCTACACCATCTTTTATTGCATACGCAGCTTTAAAGCCATTCGCTGTGACCAACTCTGCAACCAGTTCAGAGCTTCCATCAAACCTGGCTTCATCTCAAATTCATCAATTTCATATGTTAGTTTTCAGAAAATTACAAATTGGAAGCCCTATTACCATCAACCATTCTATTTTAAATATGTACTCTTTAAAGGAAGAAGGAAAAAGAAAGAAAATATTAGAATGATCCAGGGGGGATGGGTGGGTAAGGAACCTCTTCTAATATTTAGGTTTTAGTATTAGCTAAAGTAGTTAAGCTAAAGTAGCTCGACAAGGTATCTACCTAATAACCCAATGATGTTTGTGTTCAGAAAATGTGCATCATATTCTAACTTTTTACTCACTCTGTCAACGGGTCCCCGCAGCAGATTCTAGACATCAGTTATGTCATACCAAAGGAAGAATTTGTGTTCCTTTTAATGAATTAATATTGCAATTGACTACTTATAACTGACAATTTCCTTTTGGTGTCACTTTGTATATATATATAATTTTCTTATAAATAAAATATACTAAAATTAAGAAACACGCATAAAAGGAATGGACAAAATAAAATTGGTATCATTATCTTACTTGTCCAATATAAACAATGTGGTATTTTCTGGTTCCTTGAACTTCAAAGCCAACTTCTTCAAGAACCCAGGCTTATCTTCACCTTTATACACAATTGACACAGGTTTCTTACTCAAACCTCTAATATCCGGACCGCCCACTTGCCTTAAATCAACTAATGCTCTTATATCAAGCAATTGGGCATTGGCATCATCCCCCAATTTTGCATAAGCACTCTTTGCAGTCTCAATATCCCATGGCTTAGACTTACCAAACAATTGAGACAGAACTAATGGGACAACTAAAATTGCGGCGCCACCTGCTATCACTGTAGGATTTTCCACTACAAAATTGCTAACACTGTCAAGAAGGCCACCAACTTCAAAATCTGATGGGTCACCAGAACTTGCTGACTTTTGCAATGCTTCCTCATATGTTAATGCTCTAGCAAATCCTGTACTGAAAACAGATGATAAAAGCACTAGACCCCCATGAAAGTT
This sequence comes from Panax notoginseng, assembly GCA_016801055.1. Lineage (NCBI taxonomy): Eukaryota > Viridiplantae > Streptophyta > Magnoliopsida > Apiales > Araliaceae > Panax > Panax notoginseng. Next base: position 210,212,913 of record CM029017.1, read on the forward strand.
TCTTGATAAAGCTTGTGGAAATTTTTGTGGGTTGGTGCTAAAATTAGCAGAAAATGGCAGTTTGAGTGAAGAATTTGTGGGGAGTGATGAGATTTTTCTGGGTTCTGTTCTCCTGTCTGAAAGAACAGAAATTGGGATCAAGCCAACTGCATTAAGGGCCTCCATAGCATAATTCTCAAAATCACACCACTGGGGTCTTTTGGGCTACCGAAAGATGAGAAAGTATCCAATTAATGCACGACACGTGTTAAGTGAGGATCAGAGGTTGGCTGTTGATGGGGCTGACCTTTTTTGGTTGATGACAGATTGTGTGGCTGAGAAATGGCTGAAAGAAGTGTTGAAAGTTCTGTCATAGTCTCATGAGAAATGTTCTCTTGTAGTACACTAGTACTAGCTATGAAGCCCAAATGGCCCAGTAACACGAGATTCATGTACATCTTTGTAGTACAACCATGTGCACTAATACGTTCTTGTAGTACTCTTGAGAATGTAATTATTCAGCTTTTATAGTGTAATCACGAGTTCAATGTATTTTTTTAATCAATTCCACGAGTTCAATGCGTCTTTTTAACCAATTCTACGAGTACAATGCAGACAAGTTCCTCTGCTATATAACTTTTTCGGATTTATAGATTGTAATGGAAACAAATTGCATTAAGTTGAATACAACTAGCTGCTGCATTTGCATTTCCTTTGGTCCATTGTGTTAGTAAACGAACTTGTCCGTTTGAAATGAATTTTAGAACAGACAGCATCACATAGTGTATCAGATTACTTCATTGCCTGTGTGCCCTGTAAATTTATAATATGCGCTCAAACACAAACACACGCACACATTCTTAAAACTGACACAGCATTATATTTCAGCCACATCATTAACCTAGTATAACGAACTCTTAAAACTGACAGCATTAACCAAACTAATGTCACAACATTTAGCTAAAAATCTTGAACAGTTGCAAAACCATACTAAGTCATTCTAATACAATGCCTGCTACGACTGCTTAAAACTTCATTAACACTAGTATATTAACCAAAACTTTGTTATCGTGCCTGAAGGAAGTAACAAGAAGTAACCAAACTATTGTACAGCATCTACGCAGTTTAAGTAGGAAGAAACACTGTAATTAAAGAATATCAAAAAAGTAATCTAGCCCTTGCCCAATTTCCCAAATTGAGATACCCGCGCCCCAGGACTGTGCCTCCTCAAGGCGCCTTGCAATTGACATCAAGGATGGGTAAAATACCACATGCTTGACATGCTGATCATCATAGTACAAGAAGAAATGCTCAGCACTGATCTTCTCCCACTGCAAAGAGGGTCTGTTACGCTCCAACAAAGAGAGATACTCCCTTCCAATTATTGGACCACCACCTAAGCCTGTTTTTTGCAAGAAATAATTTTCTCAATGTGTATCATAAGTTAATCATGCTATAAAAGGTGAGCAAACTCAGGAATTCTCACTTAATTAAGGAAATCCTAATGAACAGTCACCAATTAGCAAACATGACACAGTTAGATACTCTGTTTTGTGCGGCATAAGTGAAGAAATACAGCAATGAAATTCAAAGTAAAAAGGATAAAAAGGTGCCAGGGAAGGGTAGCCAGCCTTTCCCTCTTTTTGTTTCACTTAAGGAAGTGGGAGTGAGTTTATTTCACCATCATAGTTATGACTAGTGAGTGAAAAAAAAGAGAGAAAGAAACTGTTTTGAGTCCCTTTCATCCTCTCCACACAAGGGTTTGGTGGACAGAGCCTCCCCCCCCCCCCCCCCAACACACACAGACACAAAAAAAAAAAAGAAAAAACCCCACCCCACCCCAAACAAAACCCAAGACTACTCTTCAAAAATACGAAATAAAACAACACGAGACAAATACTATAAGAGAGTTCCATAAGAAGGATGGACAAGATGAACCTGTTATATTAATTTTTATAGCAAACCAATACATTTGAACTCTATATGTTTAGGCCTCCTATACCCAAGAAAGTGCTTCACAGTTCACATATAATTCCTATGCACTCAACTACATCCAACTTGGCCAAAGTTCAAATACTCAACTCTATCTCACCAGGGAAAAAAATTTGGAAAAAAAACCCTCAACTCTATAACAACAAGCATTAGTTCAATATGCACTTGCACATATTAGATAACTTGTGATGATAATTTACAAGATCATTGTTTAAATAAAACGCAGCACTAAAAAACTGAGGATAGTCCTTCTAGAGACTTATCCAAATATAGTAAATTAATAGTCCTTCTGGAGTCAATGTAGCTTTATCGTTATATTGAATCATTGAATTGTGACTAGAAAGAATTAATTGTTTTTGCTAGAATCACTTCCAAAAGGATTATGACTTGTGACAGTATGACCACAGGTAAACGGTGATACTTTTTTTAGTTACTTAAGATTGCAGGGAAAAAATGAAACTAATAATCTTATATAATAGTCACCCAAACCAGAATATATTGTGAAGCACCTACCTCTCATTTCTTTTTACATGTATCTTCATCAGCCAAACTGATTAGTGTCAAAATTATAACTCAATTAAAGCCAAGAGCAATAAACATTTAAGTCAATTGAACTGATGCGATAAATACCTCCTGAAATGGCAAAATCATTTCCATAAAAATTGATGCCAACAAATATCTTTTGAGCCAAGCTCTGAGAACTGCTATGGCTGGTACCAAGGAGCAGCTGCAAGATGGAGTGGATCCACTTCAAAGGTGCATTTGGACCAGGATTCTGGGGGCCTGAGAACTCATAAGTCATAAGCGAGTAACCATCTACAGCATCACTCAAAACCTTAAGATCTTCAGGCCCAAAATCATACTCCTGTAGCTCCTCTGAACGTGGTGGGCCTATAACATACACTAACTGTAGACTTTGCTCGCTTTTCCTCTTTAAGCTCACAGAATGCATGGCTTGTCCAAGTTGTTGAATGAATTTCAGTGCCTAAACATGAAAGGAATTTTAACACCAAAGTATGTAAGAATGTCTTTTAATACACAGACATTCCAAATTGAAATTGGTGAACTTGAATTTTGCAAAGCTCAAATTGGTGGATATGAGAAAATGAATCACACATCCCTCTTTCAGAATTAAGATTTTCTTCTCGTAAAAGTTAAAATTAAAGCAGAAAAAGGAAAAAGATTATGCAACAGAAATAGTAAATTGCTAGATGAGCAATCACCATAAGAGAATTTTAATTATTATTTTGAAACAAACATATATTGTTACACAAGACGCTAAATGAAAACAAGTAACATTCCATTTCACTATAGGTAAAGAAAAGAAGGACAAGTGAAGATTTCCTATTTACCATATTCCGCATGTCAGGATCCTGCAAAACACCATAAGCTGCCCACCTTGACCAAGACTCCAGCACAATACCATCATATTCCATTTCACTATAGGTAAAGAGGATCCATGAAAATTGTAAGTTATGCACTTAATATATAAGTATATCAAAAGGATTTTCCGTGAAGGCAAGGCACATGCATGGAAGTTCATATTAAAACTCACTTTTCAGATTGTATTTTTAATGTTGTAATCCTTTATAGTTTATAACTTTTGGTGGTCAGGTATTGGGATCTTGAGTTGGATAGGATTACTGGCTAGTGACCACATGGGCTAACTACATCAATTGAAGAACAATGCTTCGAAGATGTTTCTACTGCTATGAAGGCATTACCATCTAGCAGTGTTCTAAAAATTCCCGCCTTGGTCCCGCCTAAGCGCTAGGCCCCCCTGACGTCTCACCTTGGCAAAAAATTAGGCGGGGCCTAGGTTTCCACCAATCGAAGTTTCGCGCATTTCAGATGGTGGTAAAGTGAGACCACAAAAAGAGCTCTTCCTCATTCAGTCAGATTCTTCAGTAAGATATGGTTCCTTTTTCCTTTTTGTTTGAATCTTCATATAGATTTTCAATTCCTCATACTCCTCCCTTCATTCATTGAGTTGGGGGAATCCATAGGAGGCCCGCCCGTTATGCATTGCATGAAAGAACCTTTCTTTGTCGAAAGTACGCCCGTAAGAGAAAGGGGCGGGTTCATGGATAGGGTTAGGCCTGGGTGCCTACGCCCCGGGTAAAGGGATGAAGTGGGTAATTCAGGGATAGGGTTGGGGAAGGCTGAGACTTTGTTTGAACAGGAATAGAAAGAGAGCTATAGAAGTGGAACCGCCTATAGAAGTTGAATATTGCCAATCTCTGGCAGGCAGAGATAGTTGTCCAATCTATGGATAGCACTATCTAGACGGATAGATTCATCTACCAAGATTTTTTTTATTTTAATAACTACCCAAACCAGATCTTGATATATTTATTTTTCTAATGATTTACCATATTCATAATACATGTTGTAGCATATCAAATCACAACAAGAAGTGAACAATATCAAGTCAAAATGGATAGTTTTATTATAGTTGTAATTTTTTGAACTTGTATCAACTTCAAATTATATAAATGATGATACATTTGTAATATTTAGTTTAATTCAATATAATTCTTAAATTTATGTTTAGTTTCTTAAGTTTTAATATTGAGTTAAATTCTTGAAATTTTAAATTTATTATTTAATAGCAATCTTGTTTATGAATAAAACTAATACGTTAAAAATATATTTGAACTTTGAATAATTGCATGTTTGTGTTTGAACTTTGACATTAGCAATATGAATGCGTTTGAACTTTAAGCAAAGGCCTTTATTATCTTTATTATAGATTTTTTTGTTTTATATTATTGTTTTGTTTGAATAAATGTAATATAAAATATTAAAATTGGACAACGTGAACACGTTGCAAGCTGACCTTTAGATTGCAACTTATGCTGAATCTTACGATATGCATATGATTCATGATTCGGTTCACGATTCATACATTTTTTATTCACAATTTGACAAATATGCATATAACTAAATATAAGAAGCACCACATGACAGCCAAAGATTACTGACACGGAAACTATTAAGAAAAATAAGTAAGAGCCTGCAGCAACTGAATTGGTATAGCCAATACCTAAGTCCCCTTAAGAGACCTCCTAAGATTTCTAAGAAAGAATATCTCCATAAAACAAAAGCATAAACTTACCTGCATTCTGTTATTATTAAGTTAATTGCTTTATCCCTCTGCTTCTTCTTTTTTAACAGGCTCATAGGAATCGCTTCTAGGACCACTCTAGGTAAAATCTGCTATATCAAAATCAAAAATTCAAATTAAAAATTAATAAACAACTATAAGTTGAGCATATCATAAAAAGGGACATCAACAAAGCACTTTGTTTACATACTGATACTTGTAATGATAACATAAACTTCCATCTACTTGTCAAAAAAAACATAAAGTTCCATCTCTTGACCAGTAACAATAAATCCTTACAGACCAAGAAAGTATGATTAGGCAAAACAATTTCCGCTATATAAACGTAAAGACAATGTCTATCAACTGAAAGAAGCAAAATCAGTAGCAGCATCTTTCTACATTTCGGGAAATTTGGAAATACATAGTAAATATCCTTCCCACAAAAAGAGTCCCATTTTTTTAAAAAAAAGCTGTATAAAAAGAGTCCTCTTTTTATTTATGTTAGTATAACATGACACAATGTCCACAAGTTTAACATCACAATTTCACTACCATGCACTAGTTATATTTAGGGGAAAATATGAATGAAAAATATAACCTTAAGTTTACAAATTTTGCAAATAGGACTCTTTCTATGGAAAGGAGGGAGTAATTGAAAGACCAATAACCCAGACCCAATGAATTAAATATGAATTCTCCCAATTTTAGAAGAATTTGTTGTTAAAAACCAGAAAATTAAATGATGTGAACATTTCGGATCGTTGAATAATGCCTTGATTCTTTGACATCAAATATTTACTGATTCTCATTTTTCTATTTATCTTTACTTTCTAGCAGTTGAAGTCTCAAAGAATTAGCGGTTGATTACGACATAAAGTAAGAGTAAATTCTCAGAGCAAAAAGTCATATAATTAAATATTATATTTTGTATTCCTATGACACACTTACACTAAACTATTACTCCTTAAATGATTTTAGGTACGATGCAGAGAAAAGAATCTACACTTCCAAGCACCAAGTTGATGATACCTGTGCCTCTCCTTTCATTATAAGCTCTGAAATCCATCCTTTATCAGCATTATGTCTTCCTTCCAGAACTAAACTAGCTCCTTCGCTGGAATGCAAAACAAAGAGCTGAAGACATTAAACAGAAAAAAGACATTATAAAATATATATATAAAAAAACTATTATCACCTCCTTTTTCTACATTTAGCATAATATCAACACTATGAAGGTTACCTTCCAACAAAAGTTGGCCATTTAATCAGGCAATGTGGTTGACCTGGTGACAACACTTCATGATAACCATGTATTGCAATTTAAAAGTACCAGGGGCAACAATCATTTTACAATAAAGTATTTTAAAATAAAAAAAAGAAAAATGCTTGAAAGCTATATCACGATTTGAGATTCATTATTAGCATCCTTTGGCTGACATTGATAACTACAACCAGAAGGATGGCAGATTTTAGAAGTGATGAAGTAAAAAAAATTCTTCAAAACATGACAGTTTTGAACCGGGCACAAACAAGGACTTGGTGAAATTGAGAAACATTTTAACATGAATGCTGCATACCTCTTTAGGTCATACCATACAGGTGATATATGAGTAAGCTTAGAGCTGAATTTCTTCGCCAAATCATAGCCCTTAGAATTCCTGCACCATTACAGAATAAGTTGAATAAAACTTTAGTTCATTAATGCAGGCTTGCTAAGAAACATAATAGTGTAGTATATCATTATCAAAATAAACAAGATATTTTGTTACACTAAAAAATTATGTTAGATAAAAGCATCTTTCTAATGTTGTTCTGACCATGCTACAAGATTACAACCATGCACCATAAATAAACATGCAACTCAAAACCAATTATCCATACATACAAACATTCAAGAAAATAAAACTGTCTAGTTCTGACAAAAGAAAAAACATTGAAAATTGCTTGTTTTTGCTGTTCTTATATATAATGATTTCGGTAACTTTGAGTTAGAAACAGATTACTTTTCGTCCATGGTCTTGAGTTAGAATTTAGAAACAAATTACTTTTCCACAATCCTTCATATTATTCTTGTCCACCCAAAAGCATTACAAAAAACACGAACTCATCAACTTTTCCTCTCATTCATAATTTTCCAAGTACAGTTCACCAAAAATACACTAAACACTGCATTAATTTAAAAAGTACCACATAGTTTGAACCTCACAAAAAATGACCATACAGTTGTTTAAAGCTTAAAATAACACATACCATGGAGTAATGTAAGCTAGTACAGGATGCTTAAAATTCCGGCCAGATGAATTTTCCGATACTTTGGTATGCTCCTGAAAGACTTACAAAATTAGAAGAAACAAATAAATTAAAAACTGAAATTACTTAAAAATTTGAAGTTCTTACACTGAGGATTTCTTTGTAATTCACATCAGTTTTGACAAGGCCTCGTTGATATACGGAGGTGACCGTAGTTTCTGTGCTCGGAGCGTATATTCTACGGTACAATAATACAGAAATGGCGGGAGATACGATGAAGAAGAGAAGGAAAAGTATTGTTCTGAGTTTACGGTTTGCCTTGGCGAGCGAGTTAGCTGAGTCCTTAGTCTGGTCTTCAGGAATCGGCGTTTCGACTCTGTTTGATAGGCGGTCGGAGCTGAGTCCGACTCGTCGATCTCGCTTTTTCGCCATCTGTTCCGCCCCCGATTCACCGCCGAGTCACCAAGCCTTCTAGTTGTTGTCATTTTCCTTTCTGTCTATGTCGTAAGACATTTTTACCCTTGTGTTTTCCACATATTAACATTTACGTCCTTGACATGAAGATAATAGCACATTTTGTACAGAACTCTCATAAACCCTAACAAAAATTAACTATTTCAGCTTCAAGTATATCAGGTCGGCCATCTAACTCAGTTAGCTTTATCTCTCTCTATATGTGTATTTCACTGTTATTTCTCTCTGATGCGTGATATTTATTTATATAATTTTTAGTTCTATTATCCCATAAAGGGAACTCACTATGGAACCCAAATTCTTGATGTTCTCCCCCAAAACACTACCATTTGTTGTTGTTTTCCCCTATTCCCTCTCATATAAATCATCTTTGCTTCAAAGACCACATCTTTCTCTGGATAATTCTGTCTCAGTTTCTACTAAACAATCAAAAAAGACACCATTTTTGGGTAGAAATCTGGTTTTAGAAGAGAGTATTAATCATTTGGGTAATTTAAGAAAATCCCATGTTCCATTTGCTCCGGTAAGAGCAGTTGTTAAGAGAAGAAAAGAACTTCCTTTTGATAATGTGATCCAAAGGGACAAGAAGCTTAAATTGGTTTTAAAGATTCAGAAGATTCTAGTTAGTCAGCCTGATCGAGTAATGTCACTACGGGAATTGGGTAGGTTCAGAAGAGCATTGGGTCTTCAGAAGAAAAGGAGGTTTATTGCATTGTTGAGAAAATTTCCAAGAGTTTTTGAGATTGTGGAAGAAGGGGTTTATTCCCTTAGGTTCAAATTGTCACCTGAAGCCGAGAGGCTTTACTTGGAGGAAATGAAGGTGAGGAATGAGATGGAGGATTTGTTGGTTATTAAGTTGAGGAAATTGTTGATGATGTCGTTGGAGAAACGGATTTTGTTGGAGAAGATTGCCCATTTAAGAACTGATCTTGGGCTTCCATTGGAATTTCGCGACACAATTTGTCATCGATACCCGCAATATTTCAGGGTTGTTTCAACTGGTCGAGGCCCAGCCTTAGAATTGACTCATTGGGATCCTGAGCTTGCTGTTTCCGCTGCTGAGCTTGAGGAAGAAGAGAATAGGGTAAGAGAGCTAGAAGAGAAAGATCTTATTATTGACAGGCCGCCGAAGTTTAATAGGGTGAAGCTACCAAAGGGTCTTCAGCTTTCAAAAGGGGAGATGAAAAGGATTTGTCAGTTTAGAGACATGCCTTTTATATCTCCCTATTCTGATTTCTCTGCTTTGAGGCCTGGTACAGCAGAGAAAGAAAAGCATGCTTGCGCTGTTATTCATGAGATGTTAAGCCTCACTATTGAGAAGAGAACTCTGGTGGATCACCTTACTCATTTTAGAGAGGAGTTTAGATTCTCACAGCAGCTTAGAGGGATGTTGATAAGGCACCCTGATATGTTCTATGTATCACTGAAAGGGGACAGGGACTCTGTTTTCCTCAGGGAAGCATATCGTGATTCTCATCTGGTAGAGAAGGATAGATTGTTACTTATCAAGGAGAAGCTTCGTTCTCTTGTTGCTGTTCCACGCTTCCCACGGAGGGGTGTCCAAACTGATACAGATGGGGGCCAAGAAAGTAATGAGGCAGAAGATGGAAGTGGTGGGGAGGAGAACGAAGAATGGTCTGATATTGACGATTTAGTTAGTGATGGGTTTGATGATGATGACGAAGATGGTGAAGATGAAGGTGATGAGGTTGATTGGAGCGATGAAGATGATGATGATGATGATGGTATGCCCCCAGACTTCGATGAAGATGATAGAAATGTGAAGCTTGGGCCATTCAAACAAGCTAAACAGGTTGATGACTCCATGAAAGATGCAGAGCAGGTTCTTGCTCCAATTTTCCCTGATGGTCAACCCAGAGAACGCTGGTAAATAAGATAGATTTTTCTGCATACTTTTGAAGGACCAAACGTGCATGTTCCACCTGAAGCCTTTTGACATATGCTTTGGGATTGAATTACCTATCTTTTGAGTCTTCCTCAGGTGAAAAAAGTCATTTTTAGAATTGGAGGTTTGGCATATTTTCTGGACCGTCAGTCTTGGATCTTCTTCTCAATACAAGGCCCAGGAAAATGTTTTGTAAAGAGATGGCTTCTCTTACATAATTATCTTCTCTTTGCTTTTTATGTAACAGAATGAAAGTTCTTATATCCACATGTATTAGATCAGGAAACAGAAATCTGTATGTGACTGCTGCATCTGTTGAGCTTGTTATATATATGACAACATATGATTTTTGTTAATGTAACATTTTACTTGTAATTTCTAAGAGCACTAGTGATCATTTATTTTATAGTATGCCTTCTTTGCCTCCTTTCATTTCTCCATTCAATTTGGGGGCCACTAGCATCAGTTTGCCATGGGGACCTTACAAGTAGGGGAGGGATCAGTAAATGGGGGATGGCATGAGGTTATACCTACTTGCTAGCACCTGGAGATAGAATTTGCCTTAATAATTCTCTGTGAACTGAAGTGGTAAAAGAAATTGGTGGGTGCAAGGTGTTTCCAGCCTCAGTCATCATTTTTGTAAGGACTTGGAAAATAAAATGAATGGCTCAGTTCAATATCATAATTCCTTGTGTTGAATTGAAATATCTAGACTCCATTGGTTCCAGCTACTTTTTCTTGTGGTGCCTTCATATTTGATGATGTAAACTATTTCCAGTGTGGTATAAAGAATGGAGCTATAAGCCCCTGCTTCCATCTTGCTGTAATTGAAATATACTCTTTTACCACCTAAACAGGTAAAGTTCTTACCACATTCACATTTTGATGCATTATGTTTGTGAATTCTAGGAAGAGGAAGAGGGACAAAGGGAAGAATGGGGCTTGAAGGGCTAGAAGGACCTGAACCGTTGAGTTTAGAATTTCAGCTTATAATGTGCGATCATATTTCATAGTGTTTAGCTTTTAGCTTTTGCCTATACCGGCAAGGCGGCGAAGTGTGTATTACTAAGTTAATCAAAGTCTAACTTACTTTTTTCTGTGTTCTTATCACTTGTCAAAGAAAAAAATATGAACACTATTTCTCTCAACTATAAATCATCTTCATTTAAAATCTTTTGAGAGACTTTAATTTATTAAATAAAAGGAAGAAAATAAAATTTGAATGATAATTAAACTCTTGAGAACCATTTTCCGTGTCTTATCTGCTGTACAAAAGTCGAGCAAACCAACAAAGAAGAGCTTCAGCTTTGTTCCTTTTGTTAAACTCCTGTAATAATCATGATGCTCATCAGACAGCAGATTGTATGTCTAACTCGAATGGATGCATGCCGAAAAGTTCTTCTCGTAGGGCCCTGCAGCATTGCGTCAAACCTTAGAAAGAAATGAGAGTAAGAGAAAATTAGGCCAATGTTTTGAATTTTAAATTGTTTGATTTGACAGACCGCATTCTCTTTATTGCTATATTCTGCCCTCATTCAGTGTTCTCTCTTTTTAAAATAAATTGTTACTTTTAGGCTTTTAGGCTTCAGCAAAGGCCTAATGGTTGAGACGCAGCTCAGCAGAAGTTCTTGGACTCGTCTCTTACAGCAGCATGCTCTGAACTGGTACAACTTGGTGAAAGGCTTAATTAAAGCTTGAAAACCAGAGTATCAAAACATATAAAAAGCTGTTTGCTAAGAAGTTGAACTTGCCATTGATAAAAATTAGAATTATTATACTGTTATTCCAATTTGAGTTGCATATTTTCCGAGATTTGGGGATGGGGAAGCGTTGACAATGCATGATTTTGTTCTAGTAATACCAAATGCAAATAAACTTAAGAGAATATGGTTGAGATGCCTTGCAAGCTGTTTTATTCTTTACTCAAAAAAGTAGTGATTCTTTCCTTCACAGGCAACTCTGTCTATTTAGTTTTGCAAGATCCCTTTTTTGTGAACATGCAGTATAGGTCTGGTTGCTCCTCATATCAAGTGAACAGATTTTGAGGCCCCGCCAGCATCTGTCTGTGCGCGTTAGCGCAACATTGTGTGAACTACTTTTGATCCAAAATTAGAGAAATTTTCCTTTTTCTCCATTTCAAAAATCTTATACATGTTTAGTTTTAGGCTATAAAATTTGATGAAGTTCTTAACATGGCATTGCTTATATTCTTTAGTAGATTGAATACTATCATGCAACCATTTTTACATTTCTACCAAATGTCATGTTCGGATAATAGAGTTTTCCTTAAAAAAATCATCGTTTTATTAATGAGATAATTTTTTCTTTTTTGTCCATTTCAAAGATAGAGATGCATGCTTAGTTTTAGGCTAAACATGAATACTTATATTCTAGGTAGACTGAATATTCATGTCAACGTTTCTATATGTCTAGCAAATGTCATGGATATAAAGTGACATGAAGTCCCTAACATGTCATTACTTATATTCTAGGTAAAATGAATACTATCATGCCATTATTTCTTCTACATTTCTAGCAAATGTCAGATATGTTCCAAAAAAAAAAGGACTTAAAAGTCGTCGTTTCAGTAATGTACTCTTATTTTGGAGCGGTGGGGAGTATAAATAAGGCATTAGCCCACTCCTAATATCAACGCAGCAAACGCATCAGTTCATAAATAAATCTTCAATACACTGGTTGTTCACTCTCCCTCAACGGAGATACGTGTGGTTGCATAGTAGCACACGCTATTGATTATTAATGCTTATGTGAGAAGTCACTCAGTTTGATTCAATTATTGTCAGTTAATAATATGAATTATTTAGCGATAATGATGTTTTGTTTTATTCGTATTATTAACGTAATAAAACAGAAACATCTTTTTATATAAAACAGAATACTTTATTAAAGTTATTCTATAAATAGAATATATTATATTTTATTTAAAAGATTTTTCTTTAAATATAGACCGTCAGATTAAAGTAATCAATCTGGACCATTCATGGATTAGTTACTATGCATTCTATTTTTCTATAAATAGCAGCTCATTCCTTCATTATTTCTTACGAATTCACTGAACTCTAGAGAGAGAAACTATAGAGAGAAACTATAGAGAGAGAGAGAAGAAGAGTATTCTGCTACTTAACTACTTCCTTATTTCAGTTCTTCTTTAAAACGGTAAGGGGTGTTATTCTTTCTTATTCATGAAGAGAACTGTTGTTATTCCATTTCTTATTATTATGTTGGAATAACCTGTATACGTGGTCTACCCTATACTTGGTGACATTCTTCTATTATTCTGTTGGAACATCCTGTCTGTGTGTTTTACACCGGACCTGGTTCCGTTTTTATTATTATTCTGTTGGAACATCTTGTCTGTGTGTTTTACACCGGACCTGGTTCCGTCTTGTTATTATTCTGTTGGAACATCCTGTCTGTGTGTTTTACACCGGACCTGGTTCCATTATTTATTATTCTGTCGGAATATCCTGTCTGTGCGTTTACGCCGGACCTGGTTCCATTATTTATTATTCTGTCGAAATATCCTGTCTGTGCGTTTACGCCGGACCTGGTTCCATTATTTATTATTCTGTTGGAATAACCTGTTTGTGCGGTCTATCGCATGCATGGTGATTTCTTTTGTTATTCCATTCTTTATTGTACTCAGTTGGTTAAGTTTTGACTTCTATACTCCATGAAATTTGTAGAATATCCTTGATAATTGCGTTTCATCCAGTATCTTTTCATGAAAATATTCTTCTAAGCATTCTTGAATTTTACTCCACAAAGCAGTATCATGTTGACAATTTGGACGTTGTTAATTCTTGGATAAATTAATTCTTGAACTTGTTTTATTGAATTCTTATATCATTGTCATCATCCTCATGTTTATAAAATGTTGAAAGTCATCTGTAACCGGCAGTGCATAGGTGGACTTGGTATGATTATGACCAGGGATTATTCGGTATAATCATGACCGTAATGTTACAAATGATGTGGTAAAAGTCCTCATTGGCCCGTAGTGCGTTGATGGACAGTTGTTGGCATGATCATGACCATTAATGAATACACGAATATTCTTGGCCGTAGTGCAGGGGTGATTCGATGATGTGGATTATTTTATTAAGCTGAGTCCCAGCGATAACAGTGTTGAAAAACCTTTTAAATCATAAAAGATAGTAGAGTTTATTTTCTACTTGACTCTTTTAATGGATTGCTTATTCCGCTGCAGTTAAACTTGATGTCTATTATATTTTATCAGTTTAACATTGTTGAAGGCTAATGATAATTTATTCTGTATTATCTTAGTCATAATATTTCTTACTGGGCTAGTTGAGCTCACCCTTTCTTTCACTGTTCTCTTCAAGAAATGAGAACGTAGCTGGGGCAAGTCGGGGAACGGAGTGATGGTTCGAATGATAGTATTAGTTAGTAGTCCTCACTATTCTATGTAATAGTGTGTTAATAAATGTAATGAGGACTCCTTTTGAGTATGAATACTCTCTAGAAGATAATATTTGTATTCAAACTCACAGTTTATGTTTTGTCGTATTGTACACGACAGTTGTATTAGTAAGTTGTATTTGTATTCTATACTTTGTATTTGACGACCCAAGATGGGTGTATACCTAATTTTGGGGGCGTCACAGTTGGTATCAGAGCTTAGGGATATGATCCCTGGCTAAGATGTGAGAATAGAACTAGGAGGGGAGAGACGGGGAATTCCTTCGCTAGTATGACCTACCTAAGTTTATTTGCATGGTATTTAATTGGTCGGTCATAATATAAGGATAATATATGACATATCAATTAACTTTTATTTTGTGGCAGTATCTGAAAATGGCATCTGAGAATGTTGAGAATAGCAATGGAGCCCAGGCGACTGTTGATTCACCACATATCAATAATCAGGATAATATTCATCAGTAAGGTGACAATCCTCATGCAAACAACAACACTGACCAGATGATGAATGATGGAATGTTCAGAGGTTTTATGCAATTCATGCAACAACAGGTGAAAGCGGCTCCTGTCCACAACGTAGGTGGAAATACTGGAAACTCTCAGGCGGTCACCGCTAAGCAGTTCAAGGAGCTGGGACCACCAGAGTTTAAGGGAGAGCCAAAACCACTGTTCGGGAGTGTTCTACCGCCCTCTTTTGGGCTGAAGGCTTGGGCTGGGTCAAAGGAAGTCAGGCTCATGTGTTCGGTAGCATAGTGGAGGATGGGGTCGGGTACCCGAACCCAATAGGCCGGGACCCGGTTGTGACCATGGAGATCGGGGTCGGGCCTTCGCGTCTTTTGGGACAGGGCCCAGACCGGTGCTTTTGTCTGGCTGATAGGTTGGGCCTAAAAGTTTGAGCAGCCCGCATGCAGAGTTGGAGTGATAAGGAGTTTACGTGATTAAGGGCATTAACCCTAATTATACGCTAACAAGGCAACTCCAAAGGTAGTGGTGGAAAGGGATTCCACTTGCACCTTTTAAGGAGATTATGTTGGACCCAAATATGGTAGCTAACGTATTTAGGAGTCTTATGCTAATTCGGAGGAGGAGACCAAGGTGGTGGGAGCTCTATAAATACAAGGTCAAGGTTACAATTAACGGGTAAGACCTACTTTGAGCACTAAACACATAACCTCCGTTGTTAAACCTTGTGAACGGCCTGTACTTATTCTCACACCGGAGCTATCCCCCGGCGGCACGGCCGTCAAGCTTCTGTGTGATCTGTTATTGTGCAGGATTCAGCGCGTGGATTTTGTGATTGGACGCGCAGACGAAACTTGGCGTTAACGTTTGGCGCTAGAAGGAGGGCCCTTGAAAGTGCTTCTTTGCAACCACAAATACTTTTCTTCGGCAGCCATCATGGCAAGCAAGGATAATATCGCTGTCTCGGAAAGAGCCAAGACCCAGCAGTCCCACCAAACCACTCAGGCGAGGGGATCAGTGAAGGACCGACTGGGGCCTAAAGTCCAGGAGGTAGAAGAGATACCGGGCCATGATCTTCGGCGGAAGCTCTTCCCCGAGAGTCAACACACGCCTCATCAAGCGAGTCAGGCCGACGAGAGACACTCTCAAGCCCTCGTGAGGCAAGACCGAGGAGCAGGAAGCCGAGACCAACGAGAGTTTCTCTTGCAGAAGAAACTGGACCAGAACAAAGACGCCATATTGGCACTCCAGCTACAACAAGTGGAGTTGGAGAGATAGATGGCCAACATGGCCGGAGATCAAGAAGCGAGTTCCAGAAGGCGTAGGAATCGAAGCCGGTCCCGATCTTCTCGGCGGAGAGAGGCAAGAGGAGAACAGAGCAGGCACAGGAGTCGCTCTAGAGACGGAAGGAGCAGAAGGAGTCCTTCGGCCAGGCGCCGATCAGAACACCGAGGCAGGACGGGGCAAACGGAAAGGGAAGCGTCTCCTGACTATGGGAGGGACAAACCCCGATCGTCCCCTCATAAGGAAGGATCCGAAGAGTGGCTGAATTAGAGAAATTGCTAGGGACAAAAAACTCGACGGGGACATCTTCGGCATGTTTAGGATCTCCCTTTTCACCCGAAATCAACCGGGTGATAGCCGATCCAAAGAAGAAGATGCCCCCGATGGAGACTTATGACGGATTGGGAGATCCCTACGACCATTCGGATGGATATGATCGGCTGATGTCATACTATGGACATTCGGATGCAGCCAAATGCCACATGTTTGCTACAACCCTCAAGAAGAGTGCCAGGGAATGGATGGGGACCCTGGCAGCAGGATCAATCGTATCATGGAACGATCTTCGTGAAAAATTCCATGCTCGGTTCGAAAGCAACCGAAGACGAGGGAAGATCATGGCGTCCCTCATGCAGGTACGGCAGAAATCAGATGAGACCCTAAGCCAGTACGTCAAACGGTTTCGAGAGGCAGTGGGATCGGTAGCGGAGCTGAATTCCCCACAAGCACTGGGATTTTTTACAACCGGCTTAGACATCGGGAGATCTAAGAAGCTGGTAAAGGATTTGGTGATTAACCCTCCGGTAGACTTGACCGAGGCCTTTCATCGGGCAGAAGGGTTCATCGCTATAGAAGAAGCTTTGGGAAATTTCAAACAACACCAACAACCTTATGAGAAATCGAAAGACCGGGAAAAACTGACCTACCAACGTTCGGACAATAACCAGGGGAGATCAGACCGAACGGAGAAGAAAAGCTACAACGAGGGAGGCTCGGGTAGCAACCGACCTCCACTACCCAACCGTAACGTCAGCAAGGTCTATACTCCCCTTACTGCGGATCGGTCAAAAATTCTACAGGAGATGAAAAACCAACCATTCTACGAGCCATGCCCCAGGCGAACCAAGCCCGGAAGGCGAGGTCGCGATAAATATTGTGAATACCATCAGAGTACCGGACACTCGACCGAAGCATGCGTCAATCTGATAGATATGATCGAGAAAAATGTCCAAAACGGACAACTGTTACAATATGTGGCAGGTCGGGGAAATGCAGTGGTGCCCAGTGAGGAGACCACAGATCAGATCCCGGATACCCAGACGCCACAGAACCCCCCCGCCCGAGGTGTAGTTGATGTCATTTCGGGGGGTTCCGTTAGACGGGTATCGGGAAGAAAAAGAAGTGGGAATCTGGAAGCGGTGCTATCTGTTGCGGGGTCAAACCCCAGGAAGGATCGGGCATATCCGAGAACGTCTATCTCATTTACGGATGAGGATTACCCGACGGATCTCATCGAGCCCCATGATGGTGCGTTGGTAATAACGGCTCAGGTCGGGATAGTGGATATGAAAAGAATGATGATAGACAACGGGTCTTCGGTCGACATCCTATATTCTCATGCCTATCAGAGGTTAGACCTACAAGGAAAGAAGATGGATTTGGGAGGAGAAGGACCCTTGTACGGATTTAGTAGAGATCCGGTGCTTGTGTTGGGCACCATCGAGATGCCAGTCAAATTCGGCACAACACCTAATCAAGTTGAAATAGTGGTCAAATTTTTTGTCGTCCAAATAGACTCGGCATACAACGCGATCCTCGGAAGGCCTACATTGGCAGCCCTGCAAGCAGTAACATCGATACCCCATTTTAAAATCAAGTTTCTAACACTGAACGGGATCGGGGAGGTAAAAGGAGACCTAGATATAGCCCGAAGGTGTTACCAAAACAGCTTGATTTCTTCAAGGGTCGGGGTCTGCAAACAGAAACAGACAATGGCCATTGAGATCGAACCATTCACAGAGGGGAGCACAGAGCCACTTGCTCTTCCGGCCGAAGAAACTGAAGATGTAGAATTGGTATCGGGGCAGAAAGACAAACTAATTAAGATCGGGTCAGGGTTATCAGAACCCTTCCGGACCGGGCTGATAGAATTACTCCGAGTCTACGCTGATATCTTCGCATGGGAACCCATCGACATGCCGGGGGTAAGTGAATCAGTGGCTCTGCACCGGCTGCACGTGGACCCGGGCAAGAAACCGGTCATACAGAAATGAAGGATCTTCGCCCCAGAAAGACAAAAAATCATCGACGAAGAGATTGCCAAGCTCCTGGAGGCCGAATTCATCTTCGAGATTGATTACCCGGAGTGGTTGGCCAACGTGGTATTGGTCCAGAAGAAAAACGAGAAATGGAGGTTGTGTATCGACTACACGGATCTAAACAGGGCGTGTCCGAAGGATTTCTACCCCTTGCCCAACATAGATCAACTGATTGACGCCATGTCGGGATTTGGTATGTTGAGTTTTATGGATGCATTCTCTGGGTACCACCAGATTTTGATGAATAAGGAAGACATCCCGAAGATAAGTTTTATCACACATCGGGCGATATACGCATACAGGAAAATGACCTTCGGGCTACTAAATGCCGGGGTAACTTATCAGCGAATGATGAACCTGGTGTTCACGAAACAATTGGGGAGGAGCATGGAGGTCTACGTAGACGACATGATCGTTAAAAGTATGTCAGTCCGTGATCATCTTGAAGATCTGGAGGACTATTTCGAGACGGTCCGAAAACGCAAGCTAAGGCTAAACCCGACCAAGTGTATGTTTAGGCTAGGATCGGGAAAATTTCTAGGATACTTGGTCAGCAAAAGGGGAATCGAAGCAAACCCAGAGAAAATCCAGGCAGTCCTGGATATGAAATCCCCAAAGTCATACAAGGATGTGCAGAGACTAACGGGTCGGATAGCGGCCCTACGAAGGTTCGTCTCTAAATTAGCTGAGAGGTGCCTTCCATTTTTTGACACCTTAAAAGGGCCCAAGAACGAGAAAAGCTTCCAGTGGACCTCAGAATGCGAGGACGCCTTCCAAGGGATCAAACAATATCTTTCTTCGGCACCTCTGCTGATGAAACCGATCCCTTCGGAACCCCTATATCTTTATCTGGCAGCGAGTTCGATGGCAGTGGGAGCAGCATTGGTTCGGGACAAAGGGGGAAATCAGTTCCCCGTATACTACGTCAGCCACGTGCTTCGGGACGCAGAACTCCGATACCCGAACCTGGAAAAATTTGCCTACGCTTTAATCATCGCAAGCAGAAAACTTCGGCATTATTTCCAGGGTCGGGTGGTGGTGGTATACACCGATCAGCCGTTGAAGAAAATTCTACATCGACCAGAGGTTTCGGGAAGACTGGCGGCATGGGCAATGGAGCTAACACAGTTTGCGCTAGAGTATCATCCCCGAACAGCAATCAAAGGGCAAGCGCTAGCAGACTTCATCGTGGAATGTTCGTTCTCGGAGCCAGATGTGGGATCGGTGATCGAAACGCAACACATAAAGACTTCATGGACACTATATGTCGATGGCTCGTCAACGTCAGACATCAGTGGTGCAGGAGTCATATTGACGAGTCCCGAAGGATTCAAAGTCCAACAAGCTATTCGATTTCGGTTCAAAGCAACCAATAACGAAGCAGAATACGAGGCCATTCTAACCGGGTTAAAGTTGGCCCGAAGCCTAGAAGTACAGAACTTGGTCATCTTTAGTGACTCGCAGCTGGTCGTTAAATAAATTTCGGGAGAGTATGAGGCTCGGGGGGCAAGAATGACGAAGTACTTAGCCGAGACAAAGAATAGACTGACATACTTCAACTCGGTCAGCTGTCAGAGAGTGAATAGATCCGACAACACAGTAGCAGATGCCCTGGCCCGGCTGGTGTCAACTGAAGCCAGCTCCTTCGACGGTTCGGTGTATCTGGAGACATTGGAACAGCCAAGTGTCCCGAAAGAAGAGGTGCTCTGTGTTGATCGGCTGAACTGTTGGCTTACACCTTATATTTTTTATTTGGCTGATGGAACATTACCTTCGGACCGGATTCTAGCAAGGAAGATCAAGCACCGAAGTTCAAATTTTGTACTGATCGACGGAGATTTGTACCGAAGGGCCTTCAGCTCTCCCTTACTTAAATGTTTAACACCGTCAGAGGCAAGCTACGCACTTCGGGAGGTACATGAAGGAATTTGTGGGGATCACATGGGCGCCAAGTCACTGGAGCATAAAATTCTAAGACAGGGGTATTACTGGCCAACCATCTACACAGAGGCCAAGGAACTTGTCAAAAAATGTCCCAAGTGTCAACTAAACAGCAACATCCCACATCAACCGCCCGAAGAACTTTACTCAGTCTTATCCCCGATCCCCTTCGCAGTATGGGGAATCGACATCCTGGGACCTCTGCCGAAGGCCAAGGGACAAGTCAGCTTTATAATAGTGGCTATTGATTACATGACAAAGTGGGTCGAAGCCAAACCACTGCAGAAGATCACCGAGCAGGAATGTCTTAAATTTTTGAAAGAAGGAGTAGTTTATCGGTTCGGCATTCCGATGGCAGTAGTCTCGGATAACGGTAGACAGTTCGTGGGGTCAAAGTTTGAAAGCTTCCTGAAAGAGTTGGGAATTCAACACCGGAAGACTTCGGTTGCCCACCCTCAGTCAAACGGTCAAGTGGAAGTGACAAATCGAACCCTACTCAACGGGATAAAAAGAAGGCTTGATGAGTTGAAGGGTCGATGGCCCGAAGAACTATTCAGCGTTTTGTGGGCATACCGGACGACCCCGAGGACAACCACTGGAGACTCCCCTTTCCGGCTGGCCTATGGGACCGATGCACTCATACCAGTAGAGATCGGGTCACCCACTCTTCGGGTCAGCCAGTACAAAGAGCTCTACAACGATGAAGGTCTGAAAGTAAATCTGGACCTGCTAGACGAGGCTCGTGATGCCGCGGTGTTGAGGTTGGCCATTTATCAACAGAAGATAGCCCGACACTATAACTAGAAGATGAAGTTGAGGAGGTTCGAGGTAGGAGATTTGGTGCTTCGGGAGGCAGAGGCATCAACCCCTCAGAACACAGGAAAATTAATGCCTAACTGGGAGGGGCCTTAAGAGATAGTAGAAATGCCGAAGCCCGGGACTTACCGGCTTCGAGCAATGGATGGGTCGGAAGTAAAGAATACATGGCATGCTGGAAGACTTAGGAGATATTACCAGTAAATACATGTCTGTTCTTTCCCGATAACGGTGTAATTTATGCGATTTATCAATGAAATGAAAAATTCTCTCAAGAGAGACGTTTGTACTTCGTTTTAATCTTGCAATGCTTTACCGATCATATAAGCTTCGAGCGTAAAATGACCAGACGGTCCTAGAGAACTTAACTGATCGATAAACGCCACAAGTATAACTGATCGACAAAGATACACATCCGATCAGATAAGCTTCGAGCGTAAAACAATCAGACAGTCCGAAAGAACTTAACTGACTGATAAAACGCCACAAGTATAACTGATCGATAAAAGTTATAAATCCGAGATAGTACGCTTTAGACATAAATTGACCAGACAGTCAGAAATGACCTAACTGGGCGATAAAAGTAAAGTTAAACTGATCGAGATAACTACTTAGAAATCTTTTGTCTTCATTCATGTTCTAAAGGTTTTACAGTTCCCGATCAAATAGGCTTCGAGTACATACACCGTCGGCCTCTCTGGTCAGGTTGAATTACAAATCTTAGAAAAAAAAAGAGAAGAAAAAAAAAACTACAAGTATAAACAATTACAAGAGAAAATTAAGGGGAACCAGCACCGGCTTCGGCCTCGGATTCCTCGTCAGAAGAATCAAGGATTGAGGCATGATCATACCATTCAAATGTGGTATGATCAAGGATTGAATTGTGACTGGTATGATCATGACCATTCAAATGTGGTGGGTGGGAATAGTAGCAGGTAAAGCCATCAGGTTGCAGGTTAAGTCTGCTTCGGCGTGCTAACATTTTCCTATAAATAGAGGGCTAAGTTAGAATTGAAAATCACACCAGAAACAAGTTTTCTCTCTTTCTCTCTCTAGATTATTGAGTGTATTTTGTGAGTATTTAGATACTTTGAGAGTTTCTATTCATCAGAGCAAGTGTCTTTCAGCCTTATACCGGTATTCCGACCAGAAGTACTGTCTTTACGAGGTAAGGGATGTTATTTTATTCAAAAATGATATTATTTCTTCAATATCATTATGCCGAAATATTGGTTGGAAATTTTTATCAAATTTGGAATTTTTCACGTCAGGGTTACTATTCATGAGTTACTATTTATGAGTTACTATTCACGAGTTACTATTCACCGAAAAATAAAATTTTCTTCTTTTCGTCCAAAATATCTATTCTGGGTACTAGCTTTGATTGTATCCATGTTTTGATCATTCTTGAATTCTACTTCACTATGAATAATTATAAGGTATTTTTGGACATGGATAAATCGAAATACGAATCCTTAATATTTGTTATTTTGTTTCACTGGATTCGTTTTCTTTAAGATATTTTTCATCATCCTCAATCCTAAATGATGATATTACTGAATATCTTTGGCCCGTAGTGCAAAGATGAATGATTAACTGATGAATATCTTTGGCCCGTAGTGCAAAGATGAATGATTAACTGATGAATATCTTTGGCCCGTAGTGCAAAGATGAACAGGTGTTGAGATGAACATGACCGACTGGTGATACAAATGAATATCTTTGGCCTGTAGTGCAAAGATGAATATTTGATTAAAGATGGTTATTGATTGTTGTTACAGGGATAAAATATTGATGATGGACTTTTAAATCTTAGAAGATAGTAGAACTCATTCTCTACTTGACTCTTCTAATGGTTTGTTGTTTCCGCTGCATTTATTGATTTAAAACTTGTTGTCTATTGTATTCTATTAGATTTTTCCCTGTTGAAGACTAACGATAATTTGTTCTGTATTATCTTAGTCATAATGTTCTTTACTGGGCTAGTTGAGCTCACCCTTTTCCTTTTTGTTCCATTTTTCTCAGGAGGCGAGAATGTAGCGAGTACTAGTCGGGGTATGGAATGATGGTTCTAGAAGTTACTTTAGTAGTCCTCACTATTTTTGTGAAATAATGTATCAATAATTGTAATGAGGACTTATTTGAGTGTGGATGTTGTCTAAATGACAATATTTGTATTTAAACTCACAGTTCTTGTGTTGTAATAATAAAGATGTAGTTGTTTCTGTACCATGTATTTTGGCGACTCAGAATGGGTGTTGTATACCTATTTTGGGGGCGTCACAGACACCTTGAGATAAACAACGTTATCTCTCTCTTCATATTGCTCCACCAAAATGTATGACGAAGATCATGATACATTTTGGTACTTCCAGGATGGATTGTAAACGATGTGTTGTGCGCCTCCATCATGATTTCATACTTTAAATCAGGGTTGTTAGGAACACAAAGTCTGGAGTTGACTCGAAATATTCCTTCTTCATCGATTCTTGCTTCCGGCATAGCACCTTCTTGCACTTTCTTCCACATACGCATCAGCTCCAGGTCTGTAGCTTGAGCAGCTTTAACTTTATCGATTAAAGTCGGTTCTACTCGTATATTCTCCATCATCACATGGGTCCCTGGAGTTTTTAACTCTATCTCCATCCTTTGTAAATCACACAAAATGGGCCTTTGTGTTGACAATATCGCACTCGTACTTGCATATGATCTTCTACTCAATGCGTCAGCTACCACGTTCGCTTTTTCAGGATGGTATTGAATGGTATGATCATAATCTTTCAACAGTTCAAGCCAACGTCGTTGTCGCATGTTGAGTTCCTTTTGAGTGAAGAAATATTTGAGGCTTTTATGATCCGTAAAAATAGAATGCATAGTAACTAATCCATGAACGGTCCAGATTGATTACTTTAATCTGACGGTCCATATTTAAAAAAAAATCTTTTAAATAAAATATAATATATTCTATTTATAGAATAACTTTAATAAAGTATTCTGTTTTATATAAAAAGATGTTTCTGTTTTATTACGTTAATAATACGAATAAAACAAAACATCATTATCGCTAAATAATTCATATTATTAACTGACAATAATTGAATCAAACTGAATGACTTCTCACATAAGCATTAATAATCAATATCGTGTGCTACTATGCAACCACACGTATTACTGTACTTTTACTACCGAGTAGTTCAACAGTAACAACGGTAAAATTTTCGCCGTTATTTTTAATAAAATATTTTTGTCGTTTTCTCAATCCGACAATAATTCCGTTGTGGGGTCCACCAATGATTGTGTCGTTGTACGAATATTCCCTGTTAAAACGAATATTTCCCGACCAATCGAATATTATATAACAACTTTCGTACTTTGTAAAATTTATAAATATTACCCACAACTATAACATTATATCAAATTAACTCCATAATATTCAAAAATGATATTTATAGAAAATTCATCTTTATTTATAAAAGTTGGGGTCTTACATCCGTTTTTATTATTATTCTGTTGGAACATCCTGTCTGTGTGTTTTACACCGGACCTGGTTCCGCCTTGTTATTATTCTGTTGGAACATCCTGTCTGTGTGTTTTACACCGGACCTGGTTCCATTATTTATTATTCTGTCGGAATATCCTGTCTGTGCGTTTACACCGGACCTGGTTCCATTATTTATTATTCTGTCGGAATATCCTGTCTGTGCGTTTACGCCGGACCTGGTTCCATTATTTATTATTCTGTTGGAATAACCTGTCTGTGCGGTCTATCGCATGCATGGTGTTTTCTTTTGTTATTCCATTCTTTATTGTACTCAGTTGGTTAAGTTTTGACTTCTATACTCCATGAAATTTGTGGAATATCCTTGATAATTGAGTTTCATCCAGTATCTTTTCATGAAAATATTCTTCTAAGCATTCTTAAATTTTACTCCACAAATCAGTATCATGTTGACAATTTGGACGTTGTTAATTCTTGGATAAATTAATTCTTGAACTTGTTTTATTGAATTCTTATATCATTGTCATCATCCTCATGTTTATAAAATGTTGAAAGTCATTTGTGGCCGGTAGTGCATAGATGGACTTGGTATGATTATGACCAGGGATTATTCGGTATAATCATGACCGTAATGTTATAAATGATGTGGTAAAAGTCCTTATTGGCCCGTAGTGCGTTGATGGACAGTTGTTGGCATGATCATGACCATTAATGAATACACGAATATCCTTGGCCGTAGTGCAGGGGTGATTCGATGATGTGAATTATTTTATTAAGCTGAGTCCCAGCGATAACAGTGTTGAAAAACCTTTTAAATCATAAAAGATAGTAGAGTTTATTTTCTAGTTGACTCTTTTAATGGATTGCTTATTTCGCTGCAGTTAAACTTGATGTCTATTATATTTTATCAGTTTAACATTGTTGAAGGCTAATGATAATTTATTCTGCATTATCTTAGTCATAATATTTCTTACTGGGCTAGTTGAGCTCACCCTTTCTTTCACTGTTCTCTTCAGGAAATGAAAACGTAGCTGGGGCAAGTCGGGGAACGGAGTGATGGTTCGAATGATAGTATTAGTTAGTAGTCCTCACTATTCTATGTAATAGTGTGTTAATAAATGTAATGAGGACTCCTTTTGAGTATGAATACTCTCTAGAAGATAATATTTGTATTCAAACTCATAGTTTATGTTTTGTCGTATTGTACACGACAGTTGTATTAGTAGTTGTATTTTTATTCTGTACTTTGTATCTGACGACCCAAGATGGGTGATGTATACCTAATTTTGGGGGCGTCACAGAGAAAGGATTGTACCAGCGCCTTGAGTACCAGCTCCTCGAACAATGGTGAGACCCACCAGAATAGGATTATATGCAGCAGCAGAGACTCCAAAAACATAATCTTGAAATGAAACCTCTATTCCATTGAGATACTCATCATACTCATAACCATTGCTTAACCCCAAATATCCATTAACAATTACACCACAAAAACACAAAATGTTCCTCATTTATTATCTCTAATCCCACCTCTTTAATACCCAAAAATCAAAATGCTAACTTTTAACTGGAGTTGCACGGACACAAAATGCTTTTTGAATATTTTGGGATCTAAATCAACACATTTTTTTCTTAGATTTAATTGACTTTCATGTATTCAAAGTTTCACTGAATTTCATGTAATTGTTTTAATTGTTTATTGATTCAAGTATGATATTTGTTGTTTTCTCACTATCAAGTTTTACAATTCTGTTCTTTTGCTCGCAATTTGCACAGTTATGACCCAAGTTTTGCTGTATAAATATGTGTTTTTAATGGCAATTTTGCAAGAGTGAATGCTAACAAATTATCTGTAGTGGGTTTGTCTTCAATTATTGTAAGTTGCATAATTTGTATGTTTATTTATTTTTTTCTACACGTACAAACACACATATGTACTATTTATCAGACATATGTATTGTATATTTGCTATGTCAAATGAGGAAAACTGCAAGTTGCACCAGGGTATATTTGTTATATCTACCTGTTTCTCTTTTGAATTATTGCTTGGAAAACTGCAAGTAGAGAGATGTGAGGAGGAAAACTGTACTAATTTAGTACACACAAAATTAATTTATGTTATTATTAGTTTTGGTGGTTGTATACTTTAGTATTATTACTCTCTTTATAATACGATAAAAAAAAATTTAATCTGTAATGTTAAGGATAAATTGAGTTGACAAGATAATTGCATGCAAGGAATAAATTTTGTCACCAGTATCATAAATGTAATTTATTTAAATATAAAACTTTAGCAACTCTAGTAAAAAGTTAGTATTAGAGATTGAACGAGTCCGTGCATAAAACTTTGTCCTAATTCATACTTTATCCGTTTCTTGATGTAAGTCGTTTTAGAATTGTGTACAGTATTAAAAAAATAATTGTATAACTTTAAATATAATATAAATTATCTATATTATCTTTATATTATAAAAAGAGAGTGTTATTTATTAGCAAAATATAGTGAGAGAACCAAAATTATATTTAATACTTGGAGTAATATTGAAAACTAAATAATTAATAATTACTTAAAATTTTCAAACCACTTATATTAAAATTGAGTGTCATGACTAACATAACAGTAGTTTAACCAACTTTATACCCTACAGATTATAAAGTGGCTTCAAATGCTTTCTGAATATTTTGGGATCTAAATCAACCCTTTTTTGCATAGTTAATAAACTTTCATGTATTCAAAGTTTCACTTAATTTCATGTAATTGTTTTAATTGTTTATTGATTCAAGTATGATATTTGTTGTTTTCTCACGATCAAGTTTTACAATTCTGTTCTTTTGCTCGCAATTTGCACAGTTATGACCCAAGTTTTGCTGTATAAATCTGTGTTTTCAATGGCAATTTTGCAGGAGTGGATGCTGACAAATTATCTGTAGTGGGTTTGTCTTCAATTATTGTAAGTTGCATAATTTGTATGTTTATTTATCTTTTTCTACATGCACAAACACACATATGTATTATTTATCAGACATATGTATTGTATATTTGCTATGTCAAATGAGGAAAATTGCAAGTTGCACCAGGGTATATTTGCTATATCTACCAGTTCTCTTTTGAATTATTGCTTGGAAAACTGCAAGTAGAGAGATGTGAGGAGGAAAACTGTACTAATTTAGTACACACAAAATTAGTTTCTGTTATTATTAGTTTTGGTGGTTGTAGACTTTAGTATTATTACTCTCTTTATAATACGATAAAAAAAATTAATCTGTAATGTTGGGGATAAATTGAGTTGACAAGATAATTGCATTCAATGAAGAAATTTTGTCACCAATATCATAAATGTAATTTATTTAAAGATAAAACTTTAGCAACTCCAATAAAAAGTTAGTATTAGAGATTGAACGAGTCCGTGCATAAAACTTTGTCCTAATTCATACTTTATTCGTTTCTTGATATAAGTCGTTTTAGAATTGTGTACAGTATTAAAAAAATAATTGTATAACTTTAAATATAATATTAATTATCTATATTATCTTTATATTATAAAAAGAGTGTTATTTCTTAGCAAAAAATAGTGAGAGAACCAAAATTATATTTAATACTTGGAGTAATATTGAAAACTAAATAATTAATAATTACTTAAAATTCTCAAACCACTTATATTAAAATTGAGTGTCATGACTAACATAGCAGTAGTTTAACCAACTTTATACCCTACTGATTATAAAGTGCACAGGTGTGGCTTCAAATGCTTTTATCTATATTTTCCAATACGCTAACGCTGGAAATTTGTAAACCGAACCATTTGGATACCTTTACGAAATTATTGTAATAAGAAATTTGACGAACACTGTGGTGTACAATCTGCGGTCCCACATGCTGCAAACATTCTGCTGTTGCAAACTATGGTGCAAAGTGCAAACAAAACAATATATTCTGAGTGTTACTATTTTGATGTAGAACAATATCTGGAGATAGATCATTGTTGAAAATAATTGATAAAAATAAGGGAATAATGCATTTCTTTCAATTCCTAATTTTCTATGCACGGGAAGCTTAAATCCTCCAGTTTCACATCAACTCAGGTACAATTAGATAGTTTCAGAACTAAATACAATGACGTTCATTTGGCAACAACTTTAGGCTATAACCGTTGCCATAGTTATAATTGTCGTCATAGTTATGTCATCGGCTTTATATGCTATAACGACGAAAAAAATCCGACGTCATAACCAGTTCGTTTTTAGTTCATTCCCTATGGAGTAAAATGATGTAAATCCACCTAATCTTTTATAAGGTCACTATTCAAATGTTGCGATATCACTCATGAATATGTTGCACCCAAAAATAAAATACTCAAATTACTTTTGATATCATTAAGAAATACTCCCTTCATTAAGAAATTACTTTTGTTGTCATTAAGAAATAATCCCTTTTGAGGAGAGTATCAAATATATTCCATTTTTACCCATAGTGGATCCTACATATAGTAAACAAGGAATCTCAAATTTTGGACGGTGCTTATAGAACATTTGATCTCTTATTGCGGTACTGGTGCTTTTCTTCCTCCCTCTGTGTCCGTCGACTTCTCGCTCCCTCCGTGGCCATCTCCTGCTACTCCTGCGATTGCTGCCAGGTACCAAATCCTAGACAAAGTTGTGATATCTCTGATTCACTCCTCAAATTGTGCATAATGTGGGATAGATAGATTGCATATATGTAGATTTTGATTTTACCAAACTTAAGGCCTATTATCTATACCTTCTGTGTAGAGTCCTCTTGATTCAAGTGCCATTTTAACTACCATTTTGCTTCAAAAATATTTGTATACCTCTAATGTGGTTGATTGCTTCAAAACTATTTTATTGTGGATTAATTGACATTTGTGGAGAAACTTACTGCTACGTTAGGAATAAATTCTGGATTGTGAAGATATTTCTTCTTCAGTGTGCAGTTATTAATTATAAGTTTAAATAAGCAGACACATCAGTTAATTTACCAAGTTCACAAATTTTTTTGCTGTCAAACTTATTGTCTATCCTTTCCTGTATTGGAAAAATAAATAAATACTTTATCTCTAGAGAGAGCGAACAATCTAGAAGAAA